>WOXC01011015.1:0-127500 GCA_011680675.1 Gymnobelideus leadbeateri | reverse complement strand
TTCCTTTCTGACCTCTGACTCTGGGGCTGCCACTTTATCCACTGCACCATCTAGCTGACTTTAGTAGAAGGAATATCCTATACAAATTAAATAAATTATATATGTATGTATGCATATATATAAATTATTAGTAGTTACATATAATACAGTGACATATAATAATATATAATATGTAATAATATATAATATATATTTGAAAATGTGAATGTAAAGGGGGAAAGATATTTTATCTGAATTAGGAATTAGAAGTTATATTCTTTTAAAGTTTATTCTGAGTAAAGTTGTCTTTAATTGCATTTTATGGTTAATGAACATTGTAATGCTTTGCATTCTGAACCTGCCTCTGAAATCTTGGACAGGCCCCAGAATACCCTTCTCAAGACAAGAAATCCAGACCTCCTTCTGCATTGTCAAAGCACATATTGCACTTTATTTTGGTAAATAAAGGTAAATAATCACCTCCTTTTAAATTATGTTTCCAGAGCTTATCTTGGTATCTATTTTGTCCTATTTACTCAATATCTTATAGCATAACCAACATGTATTGAACAAGGTTAGCTCATATATTGGTTTTTCTGCAAACCAGTATGACTCCTTTATAAAATAAAGCAGTTGAGTTATACAGAAGTATATTTTTATTTTGCTTTTTGGAAGGCAATTGGTTAAGTGACTTGCCCAAGGTCCCATGGCTAGTTTTTGTTTTAAGTGTCTGAGGCCAGATTTGAACTAAGGACCTCCTGACTTCAGGGCCAGTGCTCTATTCACTGTGCCACCTAATGGCCCCTATTTATTTATTGCTTAAAAGTTCATTGTTTTCTTTTTTTACTTTTCTTTTTGGAGGGCAAATGGGGTTAAGTGACTTGCCCAAGGTCAAATGACTAGTAAGTGTTAAGTGTCTCAGGCCAAATTTGAACTCAGGTCCTCCTGACTCCAGAGCCAGTGCTCTATTTACTGTGCCACCTAGCCGACCCCCATACAGAAGTATATTTTGAGAGGTATCTATGGAGATTCATTAAGATTAGACAATGCAGGTCAATAAAATTTTATCTTCAGTATAAAGAGAAAAGGAACATTGGAGTGAGGGAATGTCCTAGGTAGAAGGAAAAACAAAAACTGGAAAAAGTGGATCTGGTGAAGGGCTACTTAAATGAATTCAAGAGAATGGGTGAAAGGAGTATTGATTCTGCTAGGAAGTAGAACTAGGAGCTGTGGGTAGAAGTGGCTAAGGGATTTTATATAAGGGAAAACTTCCTAAAAGTGAGAGTTTTCTAGAAGTGTAGTGGGCTGCTTTGGGAGGGAGTGTGTAAAAATCTTCAAGCAAAGGTTGAATTATCACTTCCTGGGGATGTTGTTGAGGTGATGGGTACTGAGGTCCCTCCCAATTAGGAGATTCTGTGATATCTCAGACTCTTACTATATGACGCTGGGCAAGTCACATAACCTTTTTCAGTCTCTATTTCTTCACTTATAAAATGGAGATCATAATAATAGCATTTACATCATAAAGTATTGTGAGGATCAAATGAGATGACCTATGTATAATATTTGTAGAACTTAAAGACCTAGAGACATGCTATTACTACTACTACTGCTACTACAACTACAATGACTACTAGGCTGATGATAACTACAACTACTTACTACTGCTATGACTACTACTACAACAACCACTAATATTACTACTACTATGAAACAACAATAACTACTATTACTACCACTACAAAGATTCTATGATTTTTCACCAAGTTGCAATATTTTTTTTGCTGCAAGATAGATTTTAGAGGTCATCTAGTCTAAATACCTCATGTTTTTAAGGGGGGAAATTGAGGCCCAAACAGAGGACATCATTTTCTCAAGCCTCTCCAATAAGAAGATAATGCAGATAGAATTTGAACCTTATCTCAGTTGCTTCAACAGATGAAGATAAGCAAAGCAGGAAGATAGAGTTTTCTGATTCTGCAATAACAGACTACAGAGTTATTGCAGTTAGTGAAACACCTTTCATACACCTTTCAAACACCTTTCAGTGAAACACCTTTCCCATAGTCTGGGAAAATATTGTTGAGATTTTACTTGTTCTTAATCTTGAACTTTTTGGATATAGTTCAATATCACCATCCCCTAAATTATACAGTGATCCTAGCTCAATGTTGAGTACTTCTGTGGGGGTGATTTATGGCCTATTGATGCTGAGAATTTCCAGTTGAGTGAGTCACTTGTGTTCTCTAACTCAATTTAGCAAGCAGTTAGTGAGTAGTGACTCAGCCAACCTCTATAAAAGGACTATTGTGTGTAACAGAGGGTAACAAAGAAGAAGTAAAAGATGGATTCTTGTCTTTTAGGAGCTTCAGGTTGCTTCTGTACTGGGCCATTTTTGGCTTCTTGGAGACATGATATACTGGCAGAGCTACTGCTAAGAATTTAATTCAATAAACATTTATTAAACACTTGCTCAATACCAGGCATGGTACTAAATGAGGATAATATAGATACAAGTAAAAAGAAAGTAAACATAGTTCTGCCCTCAAGGAGCTTACTTTCTAATGGGACCTGAAAAGTGGAAGGAGGGGAAGCAAAGGTACCCAGCACAGTGGCATGGTAGAGGAAGATCAAGGTGATTCCTTGAGAGAGGAGCCATCTAATCAAAGGGAAACACTATAGAGGTCTGACAAGGTACTGACAGAAATTTTACTATTGAAGTTCAAATTGGAAATGAGAATGGTAACATAATATCATCTGACCCCTTTTGTATTTTTACAGTAGTCCAAAAAAAGTAAGTCTCTGTGATACGACTACTCTTGATTGACATATTATTTTTTCATTCAGGGGTAGAATATAATGTGTACAGGAGGCAGTATGTTACAGTGGGAAGGATGTTGAACTTGGAGTCAGAAAACCTAGGTTTGAAATCCTGGCTCTGCTTCTGTGGACCATGGACAAATAAGTCACTTTCTGTCTTTTTGGGCCTCCATTTCCTCATCTATGAAATGAAGGGAGGGACTAGATATTCTTTAATGTCCCTTTTGCCTGTAGACCTATTATTTGATATATACTATCCAACATATGCTTAGTATTTAATAGATCATGGTATGGTGGGAAAAGAAACAATGAATTTGCAATCAAGGGACCTGAATTAAAATTTCAGTTTTGCTGTTGGTTACCTGAGTCATTTTGGGCAAGTAATTTCACCCTTCTGGGCCATAGTTTTTCACTGTAAAAGAAAGGAATTGGATTTGATGATTTCTTAGTTCCTTTCTAGCTCTTTCCTAATTTCTAAATGCTTTCTTATTCTGAGAGAAATGATTATTAATAATCAATTATGGGGGAGATCCAGGCTTTTCCCCTGCCCTATTTCCTTGTTCAAAGCCTTGCCTTTGAAGGACATTACTGACCTCTGCCAAAAATTTACCCCACCTAGACCATCTTATTTAAGGTGAATCCCTGCACATTGTTTTCAACATATAGTTCAACATCACCATCTCCTAAATTATACAATGATGAATAAAATTATACAAATTCTACAAACTGAAGTAAGTTTGGATGGAGGTAGATCCCTTATCTGGATTGCCCAGGGCTGGGGTGGTCTGAGTGTAGAGATAGTTTCTTTGCCCAAGAGTGACCTGATGTCAGTTTCTCAGCCTCTCATTGTGGAGGGCCCACTTCTCATTGTAATATTCATTTGCTCATTAATTGTTAACCAATCAGAGTTGATTGCCACTCAGGAACAACCACTCTTCCAAGGGCATATAAATTGTGAGCCTACAATCATGAGTGTTCTTTGGCATTCGAGTGTATTACTTACCCTTTTATTAATAAAATGATAGTATTATTTTTTTTTGTTTTTTTGTTTTTTTGCTTTTTGGAGGGCAATTGGGGTTAAGTAACTTGCCCAAGGTTACACGGCTAGGTATTTTGTTTGTGTGTGCGTTGTCTGAGGCTGGATCTGAACTCAGGTCCTTCTGACTCCAGGGCCAACGCTCTACTCACTGCGCCACCTAGCCGCCCCCAAAATGCTAGTATTATTAATAAAATAATTAATTACCCAGAAATTATATCTCTCAAACTTGTTAAACATCACAGTTCATAATAAAAAGTTAATACAATGATAAGAGCAAAGGAAGGGTCTATTCAAGTGGCTCTAGAACTACTGGGGGAAAGAGTAAAGGCTTTTAGCTGTTGTTTCCTAAATCTGTGCTGCCCAGGGATTTGCACCCTCTGAGGGGCAAACCTAAGATGTTTTGTTAGAACTAGATGCTCTTTTGATTTCTGACAAAACCTCTATGGAGGACTGCCCATTGATGAACACAATTTATTCTGTCGGTGAATAGTGAGGAATGCACATCTCACTCAATATATGGAGTATTTAAGACTCCTTAGATTTTCCTGGATGGGTGTGGGAGTTTACCACTCATCTTCTTTTCATTCTGTGTGGATCTTGCCCATCAACCCCACACTAGAAGTATGGCATCTCTTTCCGCTAAAACTTATTGGGTCTTCCTCTGCAACTTAGTCTCATAAACACACCAATGATTAAGTCTCTTACCCCAATATATGTAAGGGTGCAGGGTCTATCATATTTGCATCCCTAGTCCTTGGCGCATAGTAGGTCAATGCTTATTGATGGATTGTCATAGAGCTAATATGTTTGAGTTGTGTGAATTGAACCAAAGTTATAGAATCACAGTTATAGAGCAAGAAGGCACCTAAGAGGTCATTGAGTCCAATCTGCTCATTTTGCAAATGAGAAAATTGAGGCGCATAGAATTTGAGTGATTTCTAGGATGACTAGGCTAGTAACTTAAAATAATCCCAACAGTTTCTTTTCTACCTTTCTAAACAAGAGGTCCTATTAAAGCTCAAATACCTGTCTTCTGTCAGAATAAGACCAGAAGCAATGATGCAAATCCCCCTTCCTGCTGGTGGGGAAGTTTGACTGTCACCTAGTTGCCAGTCCCCTTGGGGTCCTTCTTCCCCCAAAGTAGCATGAATTAGCACCAATCCCTAAGTCTATGCTTCTTTCTCCCTTCTCCAGATGTTTCTGCTCTAACCGGATAATATTTTACAGGGTGGGAGGGGGACCATTTCCTTTAAGATCCCTGAAGGGAATAAGCCCACTTTCACCTGGAGAGGCCCAGCAGATTTGATCTATTTCCACTAATCTTCCTATTTATCTCTATATCTCCCCATGCCCATTTGGACTAGGGGAAAACATGTCTTGCTATGATTTTTTTTTCTTGGATGACTCATCAGGATTCAGTCTGTTGTGTTTTCTAGATCTGTTTGAAGGAGTTATGGGTTACAGCTCTGCTGTACATTTGTCTGCTACTCTATCATTTTGGCTCTGCTTCTTTCTTTTATGTATTAAATTAACTTTGGAGGAGGGGGAGGTGGGAGAAAGGATATGATTTCATTTATATAAAAAGCTCTCCATGAGCAAGGTGCTTCCACCAATGAATATCACCACCGTTCTGCAACTCTTCAAATGGCCTGGGGCACTGAGAAGTCAAGGGACTTACCTAGCTTCACAGATAGTATGTGTTTGAGTCAGGATTTGAACTTGGACTTTTGAGACTCAGGGATAGTCTTACAATCTATTTCCCTGAAGTGCATCTCCTTAATGTAACTCAATGTTGGTAATTTACATTTGACTGATTATTGGCTTTCCTTAACAAAGGCCTCTCTTTTGTAAATTTGTAAATTTAATTAGAAGTCTTAGAATATGAAGTTCAAGATGAACTCATCTACCCTCTCCATTTTTCAGATGAGTAAACTAAGTCCCAGAGAGAAGTGGCCTGTCCTAAGTCACACAGCAAGTTAGAAATAGTGATCTTATCGAGAGATTCAATTTATTCTAGATATGCTCATCAAAGTATGTTAATACCCTAGTTATTGTGAGGGAACCAGTTTTAGGGCCTGGCTAGTAACATTTGTATGCCTGTGGTGAGTAAAATGAGATTGATTCTGCTTGGATTCAGGAGCCATTCTGCATGTCAATCAATGCAAGGAGCAATTGGATGTTTCTATCCCTCAACAGAAGAATGGTGGCCTAAAAGTACTGATTTAAGCATCCTTTCTTTAGACATGGCCAATGTACTGTGTTGATGTATGTTTCTTAACTGAATAAAGATAGAGAATAATAAATAAAAATAAATATAATCAAATATTTTATTTGATTATATTTATTACAAAACTAATAAAATAAAAATAAAAAAATAATAAAGATAAATCTTTATTACAAAAGAGGGTATCAGTGTGTGTGTGTGTGTGTGGGGGGGTGATGAGTCATTAGGAAGTTAAAACAATATTTCTTTTTAAAAAAAGAACATCAATAAAACTTATCTTTTAAGAGAGACATCATGACTTTTGTGGTTATAGCCTACTTTTATTATCTACAAATCATGTTGTCAGAGGCTGTTCATACCCATACTGTACTTACACATTTACTGGAACTCTAACTACAAACACTATTGCCAATTCTAAAATCAGATCAATTAAAGAAAGGGATGAATAGAATAATAAGCCTAGATATAACATCACACAAAAATATTTGGTTCATGTATTTTATCAGGAACTGTCATTTTTATGTAATTATGGATGTTTAACTGCCAGATTGAGAGATAATATGACATTGGATAGAGAACTAGCCTCATGCAGGAAGACTTGAGTTCAAGTTTTGCTTCTGATCCATACTGACCCCTGACCCTCCACAAATCACTCAATCCCTGTGTTTCAGATGACTTTGTGACTATTAGTTGCAAGGCTATCATCCATCTGCATTAATAGAATGGGCTTCTGATCATGAGTCCCCTATACCTATGACATCACAGGCTTAGACCAAACCTGCTAAAGTGTAAATATTATGAGGGCAAGGTGGTAACTTTTTTTGGTGGGAAGAGATGGGAAAGGGGAGATAAATCAAGGCTTCTTTGATCTGCTGATGCAGAGAAATTATCAACAAGTTGTCTTCTTAGAAGACTCCTGGATCACTGAAAAGTTGAGTCACTTGCATCTGGTCACATAGATAATATTTTTCAGGGAAAGGAATTGAACCCAAGTGTTCCTGACTTCAAGGCTGACTCAATATGATATTATTGTATAATTTTACATAGAGGAAACTGAGACTCAGAGAGGCTATGACTTGCTTATGTTCATAATGCTAGAGGTAGAATTCTAGCCCAGCAACCCTTTCTATATTTTGCTGCTTCTCAGAGCTGAACCTCGCCAGAATTTAGCATAGTGTGATATCCTAATAATGGAGGGTGGGGGAAGGGGACTGAATAAGCATTTTTATAGTGTCCTGTTTGCCAAGGGCAGGTAGGTGGCATAGTGGATAGAAACTTGGGTTTGAAATCAGGATGACATCTTTATGAGTTCTAATCCAATCCCAGACATTTACTAGATGTGTGACCCTGGGCAAGTCCCTTAACCTTGTTTGGCTCCCCCTTCCTTATCTGTAAAATGAGCTGGAGAAGGAAATGGCTAAGTCACTTTGACTATTACAAATACCCAAATTAGCTACAAAGGACCTATGAAGATTCTATCTGTATCTAGAGAAAGAACTGATATATAGACGTTTGTGTAGAATTATTTTCACACACACACGATATATAGATGTATATATACACATATACATACATATATGCACACACACACACACACACACACACACACACACGAAATTTGTGTAGCCATTTCTAGGGTGGGGAGAGGAGAAGGAAAAAAAAGGAAAAATTACATAACTCCATTATATATTAAAAAGGAATAGCAAGTTGTATATGATAGACATGCAATTTCATATACAATCTTTTAAAATCTCTACTATGTTATGAAACTGATGGTTTTATTTCATAAATTAAAAATTAAATAAATTAAAAAAAATTAAAATGATATGGCAAATCACTCCAGTATCTGCCAAGAAAATCCAAAATGGAGTCATGAAGAGTCAGGTACAACTAACCAGCAGAGGCAGTAAGTGCTTTTTATAAATTTTATCTTCTTTGATCTTAAAAACAAACAAATAAACAAAGAAACAAAAACCAACAAATAAAACCCTGCAAGGTAAATTATTATCCCCATTTTGTAGTTGAGAAAATTGAGGCAAACAGAAGTTGTGACTTTTCCAGGGCCACACAGCTAGTACATTTCTAAGTATAGATTTCTGCTCAGATCTTCCTGATTCCAGGCCCAGTTCTGTATCCTTTATGGCATCAGCCAACTGTTTCTGGTGCTTAATAAATGGTTGTGCAAAGAATAACATATATATGTAAATGAATGATATTCTCATGTATCTGGAGGGAATATTATATTTACTGAAAGTTCTTAGCTTCTAAGGAAACTCACATAGCACTGGGGAATTTAGCAAACTACAGTGAAAATCATGGATTTTTCCCCTCTGTCTATGATGGGTGAGAAGTTGTCTTGAAGATTAGATTCTCTTCATTTATTTAGCTTGCTACTATTCTAGCGGCACATATTAGGATATAAAAGATGTTTATTCTGTGTTGTACCATGGTTCTCAAACCTAAGCTTTTGAGTACATTAAATGTCAGTGTAATGGATTAGGAACCTAACTTCCAAATCTTTAAAATGGGCAAATTTTTCCAAATATCTCTGTTTCCTTATAGTCTGGTATAAAATAAAGAGCCCTGGACTTGGCATCAGAAGGCTTTGCTTTTGATGTCTTCTTTGGACACTTTTACTAACTATGTAAACATAAATGGATGAACCTCTTTGAGTCTCAATTTTTTAAATTGCAAAATTGGGGCAATTACGCTTGCAAGTCCCCTCCCTACAAAATTGTCTCGAGGAAAGTACTTTGCAAGTTGTCCAGTGCTAAATAAATAAATAAAAGCTATTCTTTTAGCTTCGGTATTTTATCGTCTAAGGTTCAGCTTTGCTATGCTACACTATTATTTTCCCTTAACAGTGCATTTC
The DNA here is from genome assembly GCA_011680675.1 of Gymnobelideus leadbeateri. Taxonomy (NCBI): domain Eukaryota; kingdom Metazoa; phylum Chordata; class Mammalia; order Diprotodontia; family Petauridae; genus Gymnobelideus; species Gymnobelideus leadbeateri. The sequence goes on along the minus strand of WOXC01011015.1, from coordinate 118,566 downwards.
AGTATCATAATCATGAATGTATCTGATTCTTTTCTTGAGATGTTAATATTTTTAACTTCTACCATATATTTGCTAGCCACATGTATCACACATGAGGAAAGATAGGACTTGGAAGAAGAAAACTAAAGCCTTGTTGAGTACCACTTCCCCCTGTTTTAATCTTCTTTCAGAGCCCCTGACCTTTGCACCCTGGCACCTGTAAAAGTTCTTGCTGAATACCTATTTATCCCGTGTTTGGCAAGCTCCTTCTGTAGGCTTCCTTATTGTTTAGGAAAGAATTGCCAGCTGGGTGTAAACATTTGTTGAACAGCATTGAATAATTACCCCGTGAGGTGCGTTACTGAATAATTGTCCATGTTGTGTGCAATGTTTTATGAAATAATTGGTGGCTGGTACAATGTCTCATTGAAATAGCTGCCTGTTCTGTGCAGTATTTTCACAGAACAATTGTTTATGCTTTGTGGAGTTTTTAGTTCTGCAACCTTCTCTGGTGCAATATTTCATTAAAGATTTTCTGTTCTGCATAATGGGAAGATGAGCTAGGAAAGTTTTTAATTACTAAATGGCAGCTGCAGGATTTACCTAATGCGGGAAAGATAACTGCATTTTTAGGCACTTAATTTACCCTTGCTTTCAACTATGCTTCTATGGGTGATGGGGGAATATTCTTTTAAGGCTTTAAAATTCCAGATTTCCTGAAGAGATGAGATACTTTTCTCAAGGCTAAATCAAAGACAAAAGTCCTCTCATCCTGTCCCATAAGGTTACCTTGACCTTGTCAGTTCGAAACCATAATGGTCAATGAGAGTCACATATGGTGGTACAAATACTACAATGATAAATGAATGGAATCCTGTTAAATGGAAAAAAATCCCAACAAATAAGCCCTGGTTTGGGAACAAACAGACCTTCAGAATTCAAAGCCTCCCCTGACTCTTGTCCCCCCTTTGCTATTGACCTATGGGAACTTGGGATGATTATTTAACCTTTTTTTGCCATTGGTTTGTACTTCTGTAAATGAAGTTGTCGAGCTCCAAGGTCTCTAAGGTTGATGACCTCTATGGGTCCCTTCCTATTTTCATTAATATACAAGTATTTATTAAACACTTGTAGTGTTCCAGGCAATGTGTTAGGCACTGTAGATAGCAGCAAAAAGGATGCAACAATCCCTACTCACTAGTGGCCTATATTCTCACCCTTTCACACCATAGTTTATGGTTTTTGTCAGCTGTTCCTGGAAATAATCAAGTCACCTGGGACCTAGTCTTTTGTTTATGTTTCCTGCCAAAGTTAGCTGGACTGGTCTTCAGACACCAGATATACAGTCCTTTGCTGTCCTTTCCTTGAAGCTTTTTGCTTTGGTCAGTCCTTCTGAAACTTATATGCTTCTGGTCTAGCTTTGGGAACCCATGGTCACCTCCCTTATGAAAGAAATTAATTCAACAACCATGTGTTAAGTGCCTTCTATATGAAAGTTAATGCCCTCAAGGAACTTATGCTCTACTTCGGGTTTCTAAGAATATGCTTAAAATAATGCAAAGTCATTTCAGGAGGATAAAAATCTCTATTAGAAATTAAGGGGGAGTGGATCCTTGTCTATAAAGACTACCTCAACTGAATCAAGAATTAGAGGAAAGAAAGAAATGCCTTCCAGATACGGGGTAGAGGGACATTTCTACAAAAACAGAGAGGCAAGATATGAAATGTCATGTGCAAGGAACATAATTTAATTATGTTGAGAAGCAGAGATTTGGACCTTGGAGGGAGATTAGCTATTCTAATTGCTTCATTTTGCAGATGAGGAACAGGTCACAAAGATAAGAAGAGACAAAGCCATGATTTAAACTAAGAAGTCAGTCAGTCTCTCTCTCTCTCTCTCTCTCTCTCTCTCTCTCTCTCTCTCTCCCCCCCCTCTCCCCCCTCTTTCCCTCTCTCCCCCATACTATACCTTTATGTATACTTATATACACATATCTATACATAAAATATATATTATACATACGTATTAAGTATGTGCATATAATATCTAATATAACATGGAATTTATTCAACAAATCAAAGGAGATTTTCTTTGTCTGAACACTGGCCAACTTGACTCTCAAGTTAGTTGAAATAAATTGTATGTGATTTGTGTAGAACACAGATGCAGCCCCAAGGAAGGGTTTAATAAGAGAACTCCATTCCTTTGGTTTAGGGAAAAGTAGGAAAAAAGGTCTGGTTTTTGTGGACTGCTTTTAAGATTAAAGATGTAAGATCTACATTGGTTATTACCTTCTGTATGTTCCAGGGGTTTGTAATACCTGGTAAAGGACTTGCTAAGTGGCACATTATAATACAATTTCATTCTATTATTAAGCTACCAGTTACCAAGAGATCGTCCATATACTCCCTCTAATGGGGTTTGTTTGCTATTGTAAGTGGAAGGAAGAAGGCTTAATGGGGTTCTACCGGCCAAAGCTAAATTTTCCTTCCCTTGACAAAATGCAAATAATGATCTGGGGTTGTCTCAGTGTCCAGCTGTTTACACTTGATATAAAAAAAAATCCTCAAAGCCTAGGAAGAAATCAGCACCTACCTTTTATAAAAACAAACAAACTATAATTAAAAACAAACAAACATAGTAATACCACCTTTCTTTTCCCTTAATTTTCCTGACTCTTTTCCCTTAATTCTGTTTAATCAGAATTTTATTGACCAGTTAGACACTGTTATCTCATTGTAATCAACAAATGACAAATTCACATGTAATGTTTCTGGCACAAAATATCGCCCCAGAAAACCTTTGGATCCAGCTTAAACTTGATCTCTCTATGTGTCTCTGGGTCTCTCCCTAGCTTGACTCAGTGGGAAGCAGGATTTGTAAAAGATTTCAGATATTCTGTGTATATTCATGAAGCAAAACTTAAAGATTAATTCCTGCCTCCTTCTTTAACATCAATCAAATGATAAACATTGTTAAGTGTTGGGGATATGAAAAAAGCTAAAGACAGTGTCTGGTCTCAAGAAGCTTGCAATGTAATGGGAAAACAAAATGCAAAAATATACATACAAAGCACACTATACACAAGATTCATAAGAAATAATTAACAGAGGGAAGGCACTAGAGGTAAGAGAGGTTGGGAAAGGCTTCCTATGGAAAATGGGATTTTAGCTGGGACTAAAAGGAAACCAGGGGGGTCAGTAGTAAGAGCAGAGGAGGGAGAGCATTCCAGGCATGGGAGATGCATCACAGTGTCTTCTTAAGAAATAGAAAATGATTGGGACAAACTAGAGAAAGTGATTGATTATAAACATTATATATGGAAAGTGTTTGCTTATTCAAGTGATATTTATGTGAAAATGGTTCATATTTAGGAGTTCTTTGATATGGGTTGTAAATCCTAAATATAGAGATTTGTCTTAAAAAAAAACTAGCCAGGTATTAACAAGTACTGAGTGTCCTGCAAAAACAGGAATTTGTTATAATCCCCACAGTGGTAGTTGTGGGGATTTTGATAATAATGGCAATTCTACTTAATTGTGGACAATTTAGTCATAGAATGATGAAGCTAGAATGTATCTTAGGGCTGTCTTGGGACTTAAGAAGTCATGTAGTATAGTGGTGCCAAACTAAAATACAAAGATGACAACCAAACCATACATAAAGACCCTTTCAGGGGCACATTGACTTAGAAAACCAGCTCTTAAAGTTATCCATGTTTTATTGGGTTTATTTGGGGCAACTTGGTGACTCAGTGTATAGAGTACCTAACCTGGAGACAGGAAGACTCATTTTCCTGGGCTCAAATCTGGTCTCAGACACTAACTACATGACCCTGGGAAAGTCACTCAACTCTGTTTGCCTCAGTTTCCTCATCTGTAATATGGGCTGGAGAAGAAAAAGGCAAACCGCTCCATTATTTTTATCAAGAAAACCCCAGATGGGGTCACAAAGAATTAGATACACCTGAACAACAATAATGTTTTTATTGTATTTTATTTATTTTATTAAATATTTACTAGTTGTATTTTAATCTGATTCAAGATATACTTGGGGATGTTGAGGTTTTCATGTAACCCTTGGTCCCTCTGTTTGATACTGTTTATTCAATTCAACCTCCCTATTTTATAGATGAGTAAATCGAGGCCTAGAAATAATAAATTATTTGCCCAAAGTAATTTGGTTAGTGGCTGAGGTAAGATTACAATCTAGGTCTCCCAATAGCTGATCTTCTTCCTTTCAGATGCCCTGGCTTCATTTGCCTAAAATGCTTCTCCTACTCAGGAACTTATACTCCAACCTGTCCATCATGGAGGGCTTACAAGAGATTTGACTTTTTGATACTATATGACTACTAGTGATGGAATGTAGTTGACATCTTAGCAAATCTGGAGAGGTTTCTGATTTCTCATATGCTTCAATGTTATTTAGGACTTTAAATTCACTCCATCTCCCCCATACTCTCAAACCCATCTATGACAGAATCATGAATTGATCTAATAAAGACAAAAGTTAAATCCTTTTTCTTTCAGCATTTGCCTCTGTGTAGGTGCCCAGACATCACTGGGCAATGTGGAAGGAGTTAAATCTAGAGTGGAAATAACAAGATGGAATAGGAAAAAGAATTCTGGCTCTGGAGTCAAGAGAATCTGCGTTCATATCCTGGCCCTGTTACTTCTTGGGTGACCTTGGGAAAAATACTTCAACTTTCCAAACCTTAGACTTATCATTTGTAAAAGAAGGGGTTGGATCAGATCACCCCTAAGGTTTGTTATTACTCTCAAAGCTATAATCTTATGAACTCTTGAGGTTCCCTTACCTTTCCTATGGAAATGACCCAGTTTCCAATTAAGGCATTGGAACCTAGAAGTAATCATAAACTTCAGTCCTTCATGGCCCATGGTGAACTTTTGGGATTTTTTTTTTAGAAAAAGGAGCTTTGGTGTTCATATTTTTTAAAAAAGGGAATTTCACTTTTGATAGCTATTCTTTAGGAGCTGCATTGTTACATTATAAATTATTGCTATTAGCTCTCGTCACCTCTAATTTTTATAGCTACTCCTTTGCCCTTCAGTCTCAAGATTAGATTTCTAATGCGACAATTCTAAGTGACAATTTAAAGCCCGGGTTTTGAGTGGGAAGCAAAATAGGTAATATCTTGCCTTGTACCAATCACTCTGAACTTTTTGAAATGGTGACGCCCAATTGCTGTTTAATTTTAATGCCTCTTTAGAGTATGGTATTCCCTATAGAAGTTTTTAAAAATGAACACAAATGCAAAGGAACACTGAGTTGGAAGACTCCAGCATAGCTAATCTAAATATGTATTTGAATTAAAAGCCGTCTACAGCATTTCTAAAAGCCTTTGTCTAAAGACGTCCCATAAGAGGAAACCAATTATCTCATTTTGTTGTTGGACAGCTCCAAGACTTAGGAAATCTTGACTTCAGTTCCCCTAATTTGGCCCTCTGACATTTCTACTCATTGTTTTTACTTCTGCTCTCAAGGGTCTAACAGAACAAGTACAATCCCTTTATCATATGACAGTCCTTCATATAGTAGAAGACAGATATATTGTCTTCCTGAGAGTCTTCTTTTCTCCAGGCTAAATATTCCCAGTTCATTCAATTCATCCTCTTGTGACATGAACTTGAAGACAGTGAATGTCCTGGTCTTTATCTTCCAGATCCTTTATGGGATGTCAAAGTCATTCCTAAAACAATCAGTCCCCAAAGACTAGTTTACTAAAATATAATTAGCAAGGAGATTTCAGTCTGGAGGGGGGAGGGCTTCTCTCAACATGATTGTGATATAAAGTCAAAAGAGATCAATGATATGTGTGTGTTTTGTGTATGGGTGCATGTGTGAAGGTATTTAATGTGATGCCCAAAATGGAACACAGTATTATAGCTGCAGTCTGTCCAGGGCAGAGTGCAGAGAGAGTATTATTAACTATCACCTTGCTAGCCTTGGATCACAGCCTCCCTTAATGTGACTTCAGATATCATCTAGAGAACATTGAGGTAAATGGAGGATCAGTAGTTGAACCTAACAATTTCAGGGTTAGGAGCCATTGCTTTAGGAAATTCTAGTCCTAAGGAACAGTGTAAAGTCAGAAGAGATGTTTGAGGTTCCCCTTTCCACTGTTAACTCCCCCTTGAGCCACAACCTTGCCTCTTGGTTGAGAGGATCTATCATTTCAGCCTGCCTGATAAGCATAGGGTAGTGGTGGTTTAAAAATGCACATTACTTATAGAAAGAAATAATAAAACTATTCTTAACTATTCTTCCTTCCTTCCTTTCTTGCTTGCTTTTTCCTTCCTTCCTTCCTTCCTTCCTTCCTTCCTTCCTTCCTTCCTTCCTTCCTTCCTTCCTTCCTTCCTTCCTTCCTTTCTCTCTTTCCCTTCCTTCCTTCCTGATAGTTTTCCATTTATCTTTTATTTTTACGTTACCAGATTACCCTCCAAATTCTCCCCATCCCTGACTCATTTAACATTATAAAAGCAACAAAAATAAAATAGAGAAAATAAATTAAACAATTTTTGTTGATACATTGAAACATAGGCCTCTCTCAGTAGAGGAGAACAGGAGGCTAGGAGCAAGTAGTCTGGGGACTGTAGGCCTAACTGTTGAAACTGACTAGCTTTTCTTTCTTGCCTACACTCTTAAGGAATATCTACAACTACTTTCAGTTTTAACATCTTTGGAATGCAAGCTTCATGAATTCAGTGACCATTTATTAAGCTAATGCTGTGTTCCAGCCACCATGGCAGATACAAAAGTCAATGACATTGTAATAGGATTCCAGTTTCAGATCTAGTAGAGGTTGTATATTTCATCCTTGTCATTTTATAGATGAGGAATAGGAGACTGAGAAAAGTGAAATGGGAGAATTATTGATTTAGAGCTGGAAGGGACCTTCATGGTCATGTAATCCAACCCCATCTTGTAGATAAGGACACTGAGATCTATAATAGTTAAGTGATATGTCCTGAGTCACACAAGAGCATAGCAGAGCCAGTTGAACCAAGTCCTTTGGCTCTAACTTCTGTACTTTCTCCTCTGTGGCAAACTACTTCACTTTTGACCTCTAGTAGCTTAGAGTTTAGAATGGATGAGAGGGTACATGAACAAGTAAGCAGAATACATATGTATAAAGGAGATTGAAAGTGCTATAACATGTGAAAAGATAGAGGGAGAGATGGCCTACCTAGAAATGGGGATAGAAGAGGCCACTAATTAGGAAGGCAGACACACAGGAAGCCTGGGATTTGGCAGGAATATGGGTATTTGAAAAAGAAAGGAAGAAAGAAACAACCATCTGGTATTTTGAGAAATACTTTCAATTCATTCATCACTCTTTATCACGAACCAATATTTCCTGAGTGCCTGCTGTGTGCAGGGCCCTATGGAATGTCTTGAATTCCCAACCATCTTGCTACATTTGTAGGTTGTCCATCTGTTAGATTTAGGTTTGGAGATTACATTTGGTGACTTTGCATAATCATTTCATCCTAATCTATTGTAAGGGCTTAGTGAATGGTAGCCTGCTATATGGGGTGAAGAAAAAGAGGGAGAAGGAGAGGCAGGCCATTCTTGCATGCAAGTATATGTCATAATCTTGGCAAAAATCTTCATTGTCAGCCTGTGGATCTCATTGAGGTGTTCCTATAGCATTTGGGGACTTTAAACAATCAGTACTATGTCAGTTGAAAACAAGTACCTGGAGTTCTTTGCCATATACAGAGGTTCTCTATTCTGCTTTTACTTAATACAGTTCATCCTCCATGGCATTTACAAACACTTTTGGTAAATTGCATGTCTCTTTTCTTTTGAAAATCTGAGGATTGTTGAACACAATTATCTCTTTGATTTGATCTATCAAGGAATATCACCTTACAACGCATTAAGGAGGCATCTTATTTGACAGAGGTGATACTTTCAACTTGAAAGCTTGCTCTCTCTTGGTTATGCTACATGTGTATGACTCATACAACATTGCAATCTTCCAAGAAGCAAAATTGGAGATGATCTAAAGATAGTAGGGGAAATATGTGGTGGGCATAAGTAAGCTTATAACATTATCTATAATGATTTGTATATGAGAAGTGGCATAAATATGATTTAGTAAATATGTGGTTTGAAAAAGATGTGATTCAGTAATGTTGTTAAGAGAAAGAGATATGTGAGAATTTAAATGTTTCATCAGTACCTAGAGGAATGTTTGCAGGACACATAGTTGATCATCTATGGAGAACTATTGGGAGACCATTGACAAGAAATTCACAGAATGAGAAGGCATGGATGGGTTGATATCTGCATATTAGAGTGTACCTACAATGATGGATACATTAAATTGTCAATATCACAAATGATGATGGCCATGTAATTTATCAGTTTGTGGCAAATCTTTTAGTGATAAGATGCTACATACTTAAGATAGTCCTTGAAAAGCAGACATAAAAGTTCACTAAAACATGCTTAAAGCCCTACCACTTTGATAAGGTCAGATAAAACTACTTTGGCATAAAATTGAGAGACTCCATATTACCTCCATATGATTAGTCATCAGAGGAAGACTTTGTGAAGAACACACTCTTCCTCCTACAAAGTAAAAGATCACAATAATAATGGATCTACTTATTTGGCATTTAATATACTACAAAAATGGTAACTTGGAGACCATCTTATAAATAGTCATTGTTAAGTTGGATGTGGTATTCTGAAAAGGAACCTGATAAAACACATAAATCATATGAGAACTTTAGAAAGGTATCTTTAGGCAAAAAAAAAAAAAGTCGTATACATCTTGGTTTGAAAAATCCAGGACAAACATTCTGGTCCTACCTAAACTTTCCACCTCTTTATGCCATGCATGACTCTTACACAAAGCTTCTGTTCAAGACAGACTAATCTCTTCACCTGCCTCCAAATACAACATGTGATCCATGCTTTCTGCATTTATTCATATTGATTTCTGCCACCTGTAGTGTCCAATAGCTTATTTTCAGTCTATTTGTTTTTTCACAATTAGCTCATGACTTACTTCTATTGTGAAGATCAATATGAACTTGCAGTCCTCTGACTTCCTACAGTCAGCATCAAGGAGGTTGTTCCATGCAAAGTGCAAAAGAAGAGTCTTTATTTAAACCATAGCGTGTACTCTGGCACATTATTTTTCATATGCATAAACCTGGCATCCTTTGCTTGATCATGTGGTCTTTAAATTCAGGGGTCATGTTGTATATTCCCTATCCATCTCCCACAGTGTCTAGCATTGTGATGAACCCACAGTATATACTGAATTAATATTTGTTGAATCTATTTTAATTTTGCAATTTTGTTTCACAGAAGTCTCCTGTAAACTTGTAGTAGTTTCAATAAGAAAGAATATTCACCAAATTCTCCCAAGAAATGGAGGAAGTTAACTTCTCAATTTTTTCAGAAGCAGGGAAGTATATTGGTGTGGAAAATAGATATACTGCTAGACTTGGTAGTAGACAGAAAGATAAAAAATTGATATCTGAGTGCATTTAAAATCTTTACCTTTAGGAAATGTGTTTCTTCTTGGCCTCGTTCAACTATTCTTTCTAATTCTATCTAAGATGCCATCTGTATTTCTTCATATAGCCTATTGAGTACTGAGTGAGCTGGTGATCTAAATGAAGGGATTCTTAAACTTTTCCCACTTGTGACCCCTTCAACACTTCTTAAACTGTGGGTTTTGAACCCATATGCAGGTCCATAGTTCAAGAAGTACTGAAAGAATAGTGGGAATGTATATGGTACACAGGTCAGTGTGTTTTCAATAATAGCCTGCGTGTGCGGATAAGAGCTTTTCATTTATTCACAATAAGTGCAGGAGAAGATATTAAGCTCAGGCAAAACTAGAAAATAAGATGGTCCAATCATATACTGAAAGTGAAGAGAAAGAGAGTGACAGGAAAACCCTAACATTTTATTAGTTATCAATGATTTTTTAAAAGAGGAAGTTTTCTCAGGGTGTGGTTAGTAGTGTCAAACATAGTTCATGGGCCACATGCTATACATAAGATTCCTTAGTGCAGCCTGAGCCTGATTAAAATGTAATTGAGAAATGTTTAATAGAATAAATAAAAATACAATGCATCTTAAATAACATTAATCTGTTCGTTCTAAGTTAATAAGAGGCCTATGGGAATGCATGTGTATTTGAATTTGTCATCATTGGACTAGATCCCCATAAGTAAAGAAAGAGCCTTGTATCACATAGGATGAAGGGCCATCTCCCTAATGATTTCATTGATTCATCTGAATATTGATTATATGGAGCCAAATTGAATTCTTATTCTCTAAAGCCACACAGAAAGCCAGTGGCAAAACACTGACAAATCTTTGTCATATTTCCAGGATAGGGAACATCCTCTAGTACCCTGGATAGCTCCACTGGCAGTTTCTGAGTCAGAGGTATTATTTACAGAGATCCTGCCTTTCTAGTTTGCCTCCACCCTCTCTCTCAACTTTGGCTATTAAAGGGACCTTACCTTCTTTAGGTCAGATTTAACAACCATGAGGTTGGAGATTCCTCTCCATGCTCCCTTATAGATGGCAATACTGTGTGGATAACATACTGGAATTTGAATCAGGATCACCTGAGTTCAAACCTTGCCATGAACCCATAGCAACTATGTGACTTAGGGCATCTCATATAACTTCTCTGTCTCAGTTTCTTTACCTGTAAAACAAAGGGACTGAACTCAATGGCTTATAGTATCCTTTCCAACTCCAAATCTATGATCCTATGATAATTCTATCACTCAAATAGCTTTTAGGTAAGGGCTATCTTTTCTGGTCTAACTCAGGGATCTTTAAGAATAGCTGTATCTATTCTCACACTAACATAAGTGCCCTCATACTCACTTTTCATCACACTGTTGATATTATGGGAAATCTCTCACTTTTGAGTCAGGGATTCTTACTTTGACAAAACCCTACTTAAATTGCTGTGGTTTTTCAGACAACTGAATTTATTTATTTATTTTTTAAAGCAATTGGGGTTAAGTAACTTGCTCAAGGTTACACAGTTAGTCATTATTTATGTGTGGGTGCTCATTTTCTGAGGCCGGATTCGATCTCGGGTCATCCCAACTCCGAGGCCAGCACTTTTACTCACTGCGCCACCTAGCCGCCCCGGCAACTGAATTTATTGATGAGGAACACCATTCTTTTTTAAATGGAAGATCACACAATGATATAGAATCTTAAAATTGTCAGGAATCTTTGAGATCATCTAGTTCAAATGTTCCAAGTAGGTAGTATGACCAAGTGAATAGAGAGCAAACTTTGGAGTCAGAAAGACTGGGTTAAAGTTCTGCCTTCTGACATTAGCTGGCTTTATGATCTTTAGGAAAGCCAGGGCTCCAGGCGAGTCTTTACAGTTGTAGAATAGTTGTCAATCTGCATCGATAGAGGTAGCATCCTCACTGAGAGTCCTCTATAATAATAAAATCACATTTCTAGTATAAAAAGAAAATACCAAAATTGCCTTTGAAGCCTGAATCTCTATAATATTCCTTCTGAGTGGTCATCAAAATTCTGTTGGAGTATCATCTGTAAAATGAGAGGGTTGGACCAGAAGAGCTCTGGATCCCATTGCAACTCCATATCCATAAACCCACAATACTATGATCTTCAGTGAAAAGGAACCATCTCCATACCTTTCATCTACTGCTGGACAACTCTAATTATAGGAAGCACTTCCTTACATTAAGCTGAAATTCTTTCACTTCCTTCCCTAACCCCAGAAGCCCTCCTTGGGGTTAAGGTTTTACTTTTTCTTTTCTTTTTTTGCTTTTTGTGGGGCGGGGGGGGGCGGGGTGAAGGCAAAGCAGCTGGGGTTAAGTGACTTGCCCAAGGTCACACGGCTAGTATGTGTTAAGTGAGTTCAGATTTATACTCAGGTCCTCCTGACTCCAGGACTGGTGCTTTATTCACGGTGCCATCTAGCCACCCCTAGGAGTCAGGTTTTAAAGAGATTGCCACTTAGTAAGGTAATCAGAATTTTGTATTGGTGATGTTACTCTTTACTATTTGAACCATGTGGAATAGTGTATTTCTCTATGCACAGGAATCTGTACAATGTGTAACCAAGAATAGGATTTTATTCATGAATTTAGTAGTCATTCATTTTGAAAGCAATATCAAAAATGAACAATGATAAATAACAACACATTATCTCATTTGATCCTTACAATGGTGCTATGAGGTAGGTATTAACTCCATTTTACCAATAAGGAAACAGAGGCTGAAATAGGTTAAATGATTTGCAAAGGGACTCCCAGCTAGTAAGTGTCTGAGAAGGGACTCAAACCATAGTCTTCCTGGTTCCAGGTCCATTGTTCTCTCCCCTATGCCATGCTGTTTCAGATTGGCTATGAATACTCCATATTTAGATGAGTGAACATTGTACCCTAGGAATATTCTTGTCTTTTCAGAATTCCCTCCAAGATGAGAAATTCAGTTCTCTCATCTCTCATTTTGGTTGGCTCCATCTGTCAACTGTGCAAAATGAAGACAGAAGGATGGCATGAAACCCAACGGTCCTCAGCTGCACTTGCTCAGGGTACACATGGGAAGAGCCATGAATGAGAATCCTCGAAGGCACATAGGAATCAGGCCAGCATTATAATGGCTGAGCTTTACCCTAAGGAGAATGAGGAGCTGGGATTTAAAGTGACATGCTTGTTGAGCTCACTGTTCCTGACTTATCTGTTAGTTTCAAAGGCAGTAATTAAACTCTTCTCATAAAGCTGACTTTAAGCATTCACTTAATTCTTCTAATTAAAAAGTGTCTATCTTGCCAATGTCTGCAGTGAATCATTTCTTATATGGTCTCCCCAGTTTTATGTACACTGTGCCCTTGCAAATGTGTATACTTCTTCATATGGTTGTAGTTTTCCATTTTCCCATCATTTAGACCAGTCCATTAATGTGTCTATGTTCCTGGCATACTGTAATTTACGCTCCCCCCCACCCCTACCAAAGTGTGCATTCAGTCAGAAATACTTGGTAAATGATCCCCATTCTTTTCCCAGAAGACTTAACTGCAGAAGGCATAGGATGAGAAAAGGAAGAAACAGAAGACACCTTATCCAATTCCTTCATTTTACAGAGGGAGACTCTTAGCAGGGAGGTGATTCACCCATGGTCAAAGAGGCAGTAAATCCAGGTAAAGCTGGATTTTGTCTTCTGTCTCTTGATAAAATGCTCTTTCCTCGAGACTACAGCCAATTGCTCGCTATGTGCTGGCCACTAAGAATGTTCTGATTCTTAGCCTATATCCATCTGTGCATTTGTTGGAATTTTGAGTTATCTAATCCAAGCCAACTGAGCAAAGCCATCTGTTTGTCCTCTGCTCAAAGGTACCTAATATCTTTTACTAAAGAGAAAATTAGATTTAAAGTATTATAATTGGGTCTCCATGCTTCCAGGCTTTCTACTCTGAAATACTTTGTTCCCAGAGCTGCCAAGTTATCATTCCTAAAACATAGATCTGACTGTATCATTCTCCTACTCAAAAATCTTCAACAGCTCCCTATGGTCTCTGGGAGAAAGTACACAATCATCAAGCTGACACTTTAACGCCTTCTACAAGCTGGCTCCCACCTACCTTCCCAGGCTATAAGATTATTCTCCTCCATGTACTCTCCATTTCAGCCTGCTATCTCTTTCCCAAACAACTTTCCATCGTCTGTCTCCATGCCTAAGCACAGACTGTTCATCCTGATTTGGAAGCACTCTCATACTAGGTTCTTTGAGAATCCCTAACTTCCAAGCAAAGCTCAAGAGTTGCCTACCTCATGAGGCCCTCCCCAAGCCTCTCTATCCAGCTATTCCTCTAGTTTTTTCATTGAATTATATTACTTTGTATATCTAATGGACTTATCTTTGTAGATGTTAGAGCCCCACCTCCCAGGAGATTGGAAACTCTCTGAGGCCAGGCACTCTTTCATTTTCTTATTGCTACTTGGACATGGAATTTAAAAATGTTGAAATAACTGAATTCATGCACCAGACAAGAGCTAGGATAGGGTGAGCCTTGGTTAACATTTTGGGTTGTTTCTAATCTCTCTCTGAATCATATCAGCTCCCTCCGCAAACACACATTTAACACACACACACACACACACACACACACACACCGCGCGTGTATATGTGTGCTCATACACAGCTAGGTGGCACAGTGGATAGAACGAATGGTCTGAAGTCAGGAAGCCTCATCTCTCTAAGTTCAAATCTGGCCTCAGACACTAGCTAGAAGGATATGTCAAACCATTCTACTTTGTCAAAAAATCCCAAAATGGGGTCACAAAGATTTGAACATGTCTGAAATGACTCAACACACACCTAATCCATATGTGTTGACTATGTAAGATTAGTTTATATATAAGTATAAATTAATTTTGTATATGAATCATATGTGTATGTGTACATACATACACACATACACACAAACATGGAACATGAAATCGCCAAAGAGCATAACCCTGTTGAGTTGATAAGTACCAAGAAGGCAAGAAGGAAATTTGCTCTGGTAATAGGGTAAGGGTTGATTATAACCAGTATAAGAGAGAATCTTCACCATCTGAGCATTTGGTAGGTATGGGGTAAAAATTCTCGAAGCCACCAAATATTTGCCCTCATCCCTGGTTACAACTCTTGGCCATAGGAAGGAAATATGTAACTCAGAGGCAGCTATGTAATGCAGTGGATAGAACAGTGGGCCTAGAATCAGGAAGCCTTGAGTTCAAACCTGGCCTCAGATACTTACTGTATCTGTGTGACCCTGCCAGGCAAGCCTCTCTTTGTTTCAACTGTAAAATGGGGATAATAGTCACACCTACCTGTCCAGGTTTGTGGGAGGATCAAATGGGGTGAGTTGGAAAGTAGATGCTTAATTAATATTTTCCCCCTTTACACTGTGAACTTTTTAAGGGCAGATACTCTCTGTCTGTCTTTCTGTCTCTGTGTCTCTGTCTCATTCTCTCTCTCTCTCTCTCTCCCTCTCTCTCTCTCTCTCTCTCTCTCTCTCTCTCTCTCTCTCTCTCCAGCACTCATGGAAGCAGAGCCGTCAGTTGATGTAGTCTAGAAAATATAATCTCTGAAGAGAGTTCAAAGTAATATTAGTATTATGAGAATGGAGATAGAAATGTGGAAGCAATAACCAGCAACTGGTGGAAACCAGCCATAGATTCTAGTAGTTTCTCCTATGTGAATGGGCAAGAATTGCTTTACTTAGGATCCTTGATCTATGAGACTGTCCTTTGGGTAGCCTTACTTCCATGCACCTTAGCTGTGACCATAGGTGCAGGCTGCATTCCTGTGATATTCATGCATTCAGAAGAGCCCCTAGAACAGATATTGTTGGTTAGTCATTTTCAGTTGTGTCTGACTCTTTGCGACCCCACTTGGGGTTTTCTTGGCAGAGATTCTGGAGTAGTTTGCCATTTCCTTCTCTAGTTCATTTTACAAATGAGTAAACTGAGGCAAAAAGAGTTAAATGACTTGCCTAGGGTCACATAGCTAGTAAGTGTCTGAGGTCAGATTTGAACTCAGGAAGATGAGTCTTTCTGACTGGCACTCTATCCACTGTGCCACCCAGCTGCCCTAAGAACCTGTTCAACTTGGCACATTTATGATAGTCCTACATGTGAGACAGTAATGAGAAAAATATTGCCATAGTTGATTTTATTCTAATATCAACTTTTACTATTAGAATTTAAAATATTTTCCCAGGGGACATGGGTTGTAGCTTGGCCCAATACTGTCAAATTTGGTTTGATTTGACTATTGAGGGAATTGCAGCTCTCCACTCTAGGCTATATTGTAAAATTTGAACCATTGAAATTCAGTCAACCAGAAACCTCATTTAATAAAGGCTTTTCTGTCTTCCATTTGTAGGAGAGGCAGTCATATCATGAGACAATCACTAGTATCATCTGTTTTGTGAAAATAAAAGAAAAATTTCGAAAAAAGAGGCAGTGCTGTGTTGTGACAGATGGAGGTACACATTTTTATTGGCCATGGCCTTTACCAAAGTCTGCAGAAGAATGAACAAGAACTATTGAACAAGCAATCAATCAACAGTTATTAAGTGCCTACTATGTGAAAGATTTTCATGTGGAAAGAGTCATTAGACTCATTCTGTTTTGGCCTCAGATGACAGAACTCAAGGCAATGCATAGAAGGCACATTGAGTTTTGATGTAAGGAAAACCTTCCTAATAATTAGAGCATTCCAAAAGTAGAAAGTAGTGCCTTGGTATGTTGTGGTCTCATCTGGGGAACTGCAAAAAGCTTCCTGCAGAATTAGGAATATGAGATGGATCTCTTAGGAAACCAAAGATGCAAAGAAGTGGAAGTGAGGAATGTTATGGGAATGGGAAGATAAGATCTTCCCTGCCCCTAGGCCCTTTGATAGCTTAAGTGACTCTGAGAACCTTCCTTTATTTGAAAATATTCTCTGCCCCCCTAATAGGCTGAATGTGGTCACATGGAGGCTGTTGTGGGAAGCTTGTTTTTCAGGAATGCCCACACCTTGGTACTCTGTGATTGGGCAGTGGGTCAAGAGGGTTGTGACATTCTCTGAGCCAGGAGAAGGCTATATATACCCTCACATGAGGTTTTGTTTTGGGGCTTACTTTGAGAAGAGTTATGTGATTTGACCAGATGAGACTCTGGGCAGTTGTTGAACCCCACAGCCTTGAAAACCCAGATGTTGGTGCTTCCCTCTCTAGTAACTGACTAGGTCTAGATGTAATGGTCAGAGACCTGGAAGCCCTGTCTGCTAATCTGTTTCTTTGTCTGCTTGTAACTTATTTGTATTCTCTGAAGTTTGGGGTGCTGGCCTTTTTCCCCTGAACTAGGTAAATGACATATATTTGATTAAAGCAAGATTTTTAACCCATTTTGAATTGCTTTCCTTTAGAAAAGCAGATCTAGGAACCTGTGTTGGTAGCCACCCTGGGTATGCTAGGGTGCTTGCTGCTATAAGGAAGGAGGACATCTAGGAATGGGGGTGGGGGACTGCTAGCACAAAGAGAAGGGCAAAAGTGGTGTGTATGAAAAATAGAATGAAGGCCAGTTTGGTTGGATTAGAGCATACATGATAGGAAGGAACATGTAATAAGTCTAAAAACATACATTAGAGCCAACTTATTAAGAGCTTTAAATGATAATCAGAGGCGTTTAAATTCATTCAAGAGGCAATAGGAGACCATTTAAGTTTATCAAATAAGAGGGTAACCCATATTTTAGAAAGGTCATATTTACAACTTTGTCAAGGATGGATTGGTGGTAGGTGGAGACTTGAGGCAGAGGTATCATTTAGCAGGCTACTATAGCAGAATTAGGAGAATTCATAGTATAGGTGAGAGCTAATAAATACCACAGCTAGCATGGCAATTGTATAAGTGAAAAAAGAGAATGACTGTGTTGCATAAATATTGTTCTTATGGCACAAACTGCCCTCATAACATTGTTTCACCCAATGTCACATTTTTTCTAGAATCAATTGATGATATTAGGAAGTATAACCTTATGTATCTTAAACGAAACAAAAAAACAATTGAACTCAAATAAATGAACAAAACTCTTTCAGGTAAGTTCTGGGATCAGTTCCCAGAAAACTCCAAATCTTTTATCTCCTATATCTTGCACAATGAGAATTTATGTATAAAATTATGTTCTTGCAAGATCAATTGTTCATCAAAGGAAATGCAATTATCTTCACTTTTTTGCATTTTCTATATAATTTGTTCCTGATAATATTGTTTTACAATAATTTTAGACCATTATAATTACATTCCACTACCCCCTCTCCCTGTAAGGGTATGAAACTAACCTTTGAAGATTAGTGAAAATCAAGCACACACATGGGAAAAATTGGAGAGCATCCCTCTTGTAGTACTTGTTGAATGAAATCCAATGCATATGTGCCTCAGGAGTCACCTTACTCATGGGGAGGGATGTTTCTAATGTCATTTAGAAGTTTAGAAATCTTTCCTGGCCTCCCACCTCAAGCTTCTAATGACCATCTTCCTTGAGTCTCCAGTAGTACTTTGTTTTATAAATCAGCAATGAATTTGTTGAAAGGCATGGGAAGGCAAAATCATGTCAAGTCAATAAGCAGTTACTGAGTGGCTACTTTGTGCCAGGCACTCTGCTAAGCTCTGGGTATACAAAGAAAATTAAAAGACAGTCATTCCTCTCAGAAGGTAGGACTTTATTGAGACTTCAGGGAAACCAGAGGAACCAGGTCATGGAAATGAGAAGGGAGAGAAAGACAGGAATGGGAGGCAATTAGTGAAAATGCAGAGCTAGGATATGTATTGTCTTATTCAAAGGACAGAAAAGAGAGTAATGTCACTGGATCCCACAACACATAGCAGGTATGAGAAAGTGTAGGAAGACTGAAAAGGGAGGAAAAAGTCCTATTTATGAAGGTCTTTAACAGCTAAAGACTTGATTTTATATTTGATCCTAGAGGCAATGGGGAGTCACTGGAGTTTATCAAATGTGAGAGGAAGTGATATAATTAGACTTTAGGAAGATTTGACATTTGTTTGGAGGATGAACTGGAGTAGAGAGAGATGAGGCAGGAATAACAATGAACAGGCTATTGTAATAATTCATGTATGAGGTGATGATGCCATAGGCCAGGGTTGTAGTGGTAATCTCAGGGGAGAAAAGGTGAGAAGTGAGAAGACAGTAGAATCTAATTGGAAATAGTGGATAAGAGAGTGAGGATGGTTGTGAGCCCAGACAAATGTGACAGTGGTAGTACTGTAAATCATTATAGGGAATTCAGGGAGAGCAGAGTTTTTTTGAGGAAGATAATGAGTTCAGTTTTGGATTTGTTGAGTTTAAGATGTTTCTGTGACATCATGTCCTAGATGTCTAATAGACAGTTGGAGATGGGAGACTAGAGGTCAGGATAGAGGTCAGGCCTAGATAAATAGGTCTAAGAATCATTTACATAGAGATGATAATTGAATCCATGGGAGCTCATGAAATTACCACTAGAAATGGGTATAGAAGAAAAAGAGAAGAGGGCTTAGGCCTGAGGCTTTTGGGAGACATCATTAGTGAGTGTGACCTAAATGAAAATCCAGTGGAGGAAACTGATATTTGACAGGTAGAAATAGAATGAAGCTAGAACAGTGTCACAAAAACTTAGAAGAGAGTTGGGCAAGGGGGCTATTGATAGTGTCAAAGGCTGCAGAGAGGTAAAGAATGACGATTGAGAAAAGGCCATTCAATTTGGTAATTAAGATAATATTGGTGGAAATAATGGTGGTATCATAGAAAAAGAGAGCCTCAAAGTCAGGAAGATTGCCTCTGTTGCAAGCTACAAGACCACAGAGAGTCCTTTAATCTCTCAGTGGTCTAGGCAACTTGCTAAAACTCTGAGTTGTGGATGAATTGCTAATCTGCATCACTAGAAGGATTTCCCATACCAGGGGTTACCTTTTTTGATGGCATAATAGTCTTACCTTAGATAAGACAATATACCTAATTTAATCTTGGATAGTATTGTGCATAGTGGATAGAAGGTTGATCTTGGAAACAAGAACATCAGAATTCAAGCCCTGCCTCTGATCCATACTGACTGTGTGACCCTGTGCAAATCAGAGACTCAGAAATATGGGGATTCTTAACTTTTTATTTCTTGTATCGTGGACCTTATGATAGTCTGGTAAAATCTATCAGTCCCTTTTCAGTATACTATTTTGACTGAACAAAATAAAATATATGAGATTACAAATAAAATAAGTTATATCGAAATACAGTTGTGGGGGTTAGATGGTACAATAGAAAGACTACTGACTCAGAAGTTAGGAGGATCTGAGTTCAAGTGCAGCCTCAGACACTTACTAACTATGTGATGGTGGACAAGTCACTTAAGCCAAATTGCTTCCAAAAATAAAAAAAAAGAAATACAGTTAGCAAAATATTAAAAACAAATTCATGGACCCAGGGTTAAGTATCCCTGCTCTGACCATAATTTGCAGAGAGGATGCCTATGTGCATTGGTAAAGGGAGCTAGCTCACCAGAAAGTTCCTCTTATCAATGAAATCATAGATCTGTCCTTTTTCCGTTGCTTATTATGATTTTTCCCCCTCATGGATGATACCAAACTCATGCAGGCTTCACATCATTCCAAACCACCTTTATTATAATGCTTTCTCTTGTTCTGTGACCCCTGATTTGTGCCAGGATCAGGTCATCTCTAAACGTGTCCCCAGTGCCTAGCATGGTCCTCTGAACACAGTATGTACTTAATCAATTTCAATTGTGTTGGAGCATAAAGTATTCCCATGATGCAGACTTCAATAGTATTATTTGAAAGGTGCTTTTGTGGTCTTTTTTGATTGGGAGTTGGGGGGCAATATGGGTTCAAGTTTCTGTTACATTCCATAAATGTAACCCTCTGTCCAGTTGACTACAAGAGTTAGTTAATCCTTGTGAAATGGGGGCTGTCTCTGAGAGAGAGCTTTCCCTGAAAACCAGAAAAATAATTGGGAAAGATCAGGGATCTGAGAGGGTCTATATACATATTTCACCCAGTGAATTTGAACCTGGGGGGCCTTTTATTTTGATGAGGCACACCTGAAAGGTAGCAACATGAAGTCCAGGTTTTAACCAGTAATTAATGATCAAGGTTTTCCTGTAGGTATTTAATGGGCAAAAACCTTCTTCCAAGCTTCCTTACATGGACTCAGCCTTTGGACTTGAATAAATCACAAATGTATTTAAACAACTTTCTCTATTAATAAGATTTCCCGCCCCAAAGCAGAATTAACTCTTTTCGGAGGGTGGCTCTGATCTTGCTTTTTCTAGCAGTGTGACCTTACTTAATTGTGCTCCAATTTCTTTAAATCCCCAGACTCCACCAGCCTCCTCCTGCCAAGAGGTCATATGTTTGTGCTCTGCACTCTGGTCTGGAGATTCTGATAGAATTATGGTTTGAGCACATGGGCCCCACCCCTTCTGCTGGAGATCCAGAGGTCACCTGCTTCTCACCACTCATTATAGACACTGCATCAAGGGAGGCTCGGTGCAGAGATAAAACCAGGGGGAAAAATAAAATCCTTTTCATGCATTGGCTTATTCTTGGGTCACCTTAAGCTGTTTAACAGCAACAGACAAAAGATGAAAACCTAAGATTTCAGTCCCCTTGCCAAAGGCTGTATTCATCCCAGCTTGAAAATTAAAGATGAATCAAATTGGCTGGGTAGTTGATTGAGGCACATTTCAAAGTCAGTGCAGCATCTTGGAATGAGAAGGCCTTTTCACGGCAGCTGATGGAGAATTTCTTCCTTCTTGCTTAAAATAATAATTAAGGACAATGTTTACTTAATGAATATTTGATAGCCCAAATTCTCCCATTGGTAATACCCTAAATCTGATGTGTTATTTATTGGAGAAGGGAGGGTCCTAAAGCATTTGACAGATGGTGGAAACTAAACTCAGAAAATGGAACTGGCTTGCTCAAAAGCTCATAGCTAGTAAGTGGTAGGGCTTCAGACAACTCCCTGTAAGTTGCAGTGAAGGTCTCCACCTATGCTGATAGAGGGAATTTCTCCACCAGGAGTTCCCTACACATTTTGTAATGTCACAAATCCAGTTTTTCTCCTCCCCAAATATAACTTAAGGATCTGAAATTCTGTCATTTATATGGGATACTCTGTGTTCTGATAAAGATAAAAACCCTACTGTAACCTGGTGTATGGTATATTAACAATAAATACCTACTGTGTCTGGCATTGTGCTACATGTTGGGGGCACAAAGAAAATGAAAATGATAGGTCCCTAAAGGAATTTACATTCCACTGGAGGAAAGGATGGATCCTCATAAAAGGATAGCACCTGGATGTGGGATTTCAGTGCTATAGGGAACTATTCTGGGAAGAAACTCTCTTTATTAATGCAGATCAGCCCTTTCTCTGACACTTTGTAGGGGGTGGGGGAACCTGCAGTCTCACAGCCACATGTGGCCCTCTAGGTCCTAGAGTGTGGCTTTTTGACTGTGTCCACATCAGAGTCCAATCCTTTTATTAAGGAGATTTGTACTGTGGAGTTTGGATTTGGTCAAAGGGCTGTGCTAGAGGACCTAGAGGGCCATATGTGACCCTGAGGTTGTGGGTTCTCAACCCCTGCTTTAGAGTCTTAGAGAGTTGTCTGCATCCCTAAGAGGCAAAGCATCCTGTAGAGGATGTTAAGGCTAGTATTTGTCAGAACCATGGCTTCCTCACTCTGAACTTGGCTTTCTTTGTGTTGTGGCAACCTGCAAAAATTAACCCAATACTTAAAGTATAAGGTATCTTGGAGGACTTCTTGTCTAACCTACTTATCCTGCAGATCAGAAAATGGGCCCATAGTGTTGCTATGGCTAAACAATTGATGCTACCCTGATTATTGAGTCATTTCCACATTTAGATGGGCTGGTCCTTAAAGAGCTACGATCAAGTCGATCCCTGGATTCATGCTAGAAACCTTTCCACCATTAGGGCCTTTGTATTCTGCTGCCATGGCCTTCAAGAACACAGGGGAACCTTCACACCAGGATGGGTGTTCGAGGACTGTAGTGGAGTATATCATTCAAAGGATCAAAGAATCACAGGGTTAGAGCAAGAAGGGACATTCAAGGGCATTCAGTCTCTCAAGATTTTTTTTTAAGTTGAGGAAACTGAGGCCCAGAGAGGAAATGATTTACCTAAGTTACAAAGGTAACAAGGCTTGAATTTGAATCTAGATTCTCTGACTCCAAGTCCAACACTCTTTGTACTGCATTACAAAAAGCAAATCATATTTCACTTCTGGTCCTTGGTGTGTGTGTGTGTGTGTGTGTGTGTGTGTGTGTGTGTAACCCTGGGAAAGATACTTCATATTTCTGGGCCTCAAGGGTTGGACTGGAATCATGGTCTTTGAGTTTCCTACCAGATCTAGATAGATATTATTATGTCACTTAAAAAAGAAAGAAACCTCTCTGTGCCTCAGTTTCCTCATCTGTAAAATGAGGGGGTTGGATGATATGTCTTCTATGGCCCATTTCAGCTCTAGATCTAGAGTCTATGAAATGTCACACTTTTTCTTCAGATTTCCCAGCTACCAAATACGCTTACCAGAAAGTACCTGAAAAAAATTCTGTTGATTGTGTGTATGGTGATTTTTGGTTGTAAAGGATTGTATATACATTTCCTAATTTATTACTCATAACAATCTCTTGTGTCAGGGAAGGCATGTATTTTTCTTCCTCTTTTATTGATGGTTGACAGCGAGGATCTTGGAATTAACTTCATCAAGGGGGCACAACCGGCAGATGGCAGAGCTGAGAGTGGTGGAATCCAGGTTATGTGACTCAATGCCCCAGATTTTAGATAATAGGCTGCCAAATTCATTCTTCACTCTTGTTTGGAGTTATGAAACTATTGTCTGAAATGAGATAATCTATTTCCCTCTGTCTGTCTGTCTCCATTACATGTGTATATATTTCAAATGCATTTATTTGTATTCTCTTTACTAGAATATAAGCTCCTTCAGGCTAGGGACATTGGAGTAGTGTTTTCTCTTCCTCAGCACCAAGCCCAGGGAGGGCCCTGATAATGTGTGTATAGAAAGGGCATGTAATACACACATATACATCCTTACAATCCATATTTGTCTAAACTATAACATAAACATATATGCAAATAAACATGCATGCATGCACACATGCATATTTGTGTGAGTTCATACAGACATCCAGTGTCAAATATATACAATATATGTATGTATACACAGATAAATTAACAAATATTCACATATGTGTGACATATATAGTATATAATATACAATGTACCTACATATATGCATATACATATACACACATATATGTATATTGTATATACACACAAGCACACACATATGTTTATGGAAAATAGGAAAGTAGTTAATTCCAGGAAAGTAGACATTTTGCTTTCAGTGCTCTCAAAACTTCCTTTCAATACAACCTCTCACCACCCTTTAGTCATCCAGCATCTCCATCCCATATAAACAAAGATATAAACCTGGGTTTTCACACATGGAATCTGATCAGTTCTCTAGCCTCATATTATCTCAGTATCTGCTCTTGTACAGTGAATGTAGGAATATTTTAGTGACGCTGAATTATCTCTCCTTGGTTCCTAGGGCCAGCAGCATCGGCCAGTGGGTTCTGCAGTGTCTAAATGGGGGAGGCATGTCTTGCCTGCAAAGGACTTTGAAGGTCTAGGAGAGCACAGTATTAGACTTCTATTTGATGATGTGAAATGTTGGGGAAGGAAGAGTCATCTGAAGCCAAAAGAGGGCATTAAAACAGCGATGGTGTGAGAATGCTGAGATCTGAATTGTCCAATAGAATGACAGCTTCTCAGCCCCTACCTGTACTTCAATGGTTAGGTACTAAAACTGTTGAGCAGAAGCTGTTCTGAATGTTTGTCCTGCTGTTTAGTCATGGGCTGTCAGGGTGATAGCAGCAGCAGCTTCTTTGTAGAGGGATGACAGGCACATCTCCTGATAAAACATATGGCCAACCTAGATAGCAAACTCCTCTAACCAAAAGAGATTGATCACTTTCTTATTTGACACACATATTCACCAAGGTAGAATCATGCTTTTCAGAGCAATTCAATTCCCCTATTCTAGGCCTCAGTTTTCACATACTATGTATGCAGACCCTATCTTCACTCCAGGGGCCCCCCTCTTCAAATTCCTGTCCATAGACTGGTTGATTTACAAGAATGTGATTTTTATTTCTCTTTCAAAGTTCTAGAGGTAACCTTAAGGGTAGCTAGGGTTTCTAGTATTGTAATGAAACTCCCAGTTGTCTTACCCATTGATCATCAACCAATTAACTTTTTCCAAACGTGTTTTCTAAGCACAAGAAGGACATTTATTATAAAACAACCCCTCCCCCAGTTGGGGTTACCCCTGCCCCTTAGAGACACAATGTCCCTGGGGAAAGTGGGCTCAGTCTTCATACATAGCCAAGGAGGCACATATAGAGAGAAAATGTGTGGTAACAGAAGCAATTCCTAGCTTCTGGATAGTGGAAATACATTTGTATCTTTGCAAAATCCTCATGCCCTTCCCTCTAGAATCTGCTGGGCTCCAGGACTCTGTGCTTTCATTGTGTCCATAGCCAGCACTTCTCTCTCCTCCAAGGGCTTACCATTCTGAAGCTTTCTTTAATATATCTAGTTTGTTCCCAATGGTCATCTCAGTTCCTGAGATGGTCAACCACTACTATCCCAAAGACAGTACAGACACTAACAGAAACTCTAGATTTTTGATTTTTCAAAATTTGTAAGTTCATGACATGGTCACTGGAAGGAAGAGAGAGAAGGAGGGAAAGAGATACCGCTCCTCTTCCCTTATTGCTTTCAGGAGTCCCATATTGCTAGGTTCAACTGCCACTGGACTGAATGGCTCTGAATCAGCTTTCTATTTTTATATGTAGCTCAAAGAAATAGCTGATTCTTTCAGTTCATCACAGATATTTCCTGTGTAGTATCAACTGCCTTTATATCCAATAATCAATATATTTTATTCCTTTCAAAATGATTAAAGACTTAATCATCCCTAGTGTGCACTTTTGATTGATTCAGTCAGCTGTCTGAGCCTTCTGTGAGTAATTGAGGTAGGGATTCTGGGGCTAAGCCACAGGATCTCTAAGGCCCTAATATTAGATGATGCTGACTTGAACTGAGCCTCTGTAAGTATATAATCTAATACAATGTGATACTGTGGAGTAAACACTGCATGGAGCCAGAAGACTGTGGTTTAAATCCCAGCTTTGCTCTTATTATTTGTATAACCCTGGGCAAGCTGCCACTTCTCCCTGGGCCTCAGTTTCCATTTTTTAAAGTATGGATATTGGAGATGATTTCTAAGGTCCCCATAAGCTCAGCCATTCTATAATTCTGTGGTTAACTTAGGGATTTGTGTAAGCTATTTTAGTTATGTGTTTTGTTTTAATCAATCAATCAATAAACATTAAGTACATAACTATATGCCAGACCCTGTGATGAGGACTAGGAAAGAGGTAAAAGATGGTTCTTAATCTCATACCATTTAACAAGAAAAGGTAAAAATGGATAAATGATCTAGATATAAAGAGATATTTTATAAGAAAATTAGAATGTAGAAATTATTACTTATCAGACTTATGGATAGACGAGCACTTTATGAATAAACAAAAGAAAGAAGACAAAATTAGGTGTAAAATGGATAATTTTGATGACATTAAATTAAAAAAAAAGATTTGTGCAAATAAAAAAATATAACCAAGATTAGAAGGAAAGCAGAAAATTGATAAATTCTTTATAGGCAGTTTATCAGCTAAAGGTCTCAAATCTAAAATACATGAAAAAACTAGGGGCATTTAGGTGGTGCAATGAATAGAGCACCGGCCCTGGAGTCAGAAGGACCTGAGTTTAAATCCAGCCTCAGACACTTAACACTTACTAGCTATGTGAACTTGGGCAAGTCACTTAACCCCAATTGCCCTGCCTTCCCTCCTGCAAATATATATATACACACACACATATGTGTGTATATCCTATTAATAAATGGTCAAAGGGTATGAACAATCACTTTTCCAATGAAGAAGTAAAAACAATTTATAGTAATATAAAATGCTCTAAATCATTTATTTTATTAATTCAGATTAAAACAACCTTGAGACATCATTTTACACCTGACAGATTGGCTAAGATGATATAAAGGAAAAGTGACAAATGTTGGAGTGGATGTGGAAAAATTGGGATGCTAATTCACTGTTGGTGGAATTATAAAATTATCCAGATCATTTTGGAGACTGATCTGGAATTACGCTCAAAGAGTTATTAAACTATCTATACCTTTTGACCCAGTAATACCACTACTTTGTCTATCTCTAATGACAAATAGGGAAAAAAGAAAAGAACCTTTATGTTCTAAAAATGTTTATAACAGCTCCCTTTGTGGTACCAAAGAACTGGAAATTGCAGGGATGCCCATCAATTGGGGAAGGCTGAACATTTGTGGTATATGATTTTGATGGAATGCTACTGTACTATAAGAAATGATGAGCTCAATGATTTTAGGGAAAAAACATGGAAGAACTTACACAAAATAATGAAGAGTGAAATGAGCAAAACCAAGAGAACATTGTAAGAGCAATATTGTCTAAAGAATGACTTTGAGTAAATAAGTTACATTTTCTATTACAAATACCCAAATTAGCTATGAAGGACATATGAAGAAAGAAGCTATCTTCATCCAGAGAAAGAACCAATAAATAAGGGCTGCTAGGTCATTCAGTGGATAGAGTATCACTCCTGGAGTCAGGAAGGCCTGAGTTCAAATGTGGTCTCTGACACTTGATACTTAATAGCTGTGTGACCCTGGAAAGTCATTTAACCCTGATTGTCTTACCCCCATGCTCCCCCCCCAAAAAACAAAAAAGAACTGATATAGAAGTATGTATAGGCTTATTTTATATGTATATATACCTATTTGTGTCTAATGGTAGCCATCTCTAGGGCAAGGGTGAGGGGAAGGAAGAAAAAAGAAAAAAGGAAATTTCCTTAATAATTTTTTGCATATTTTTTTATATATATATTTGAAACATTTAATGTTATGACCTCGAATTTCAGATCCATTTCCTTCCTCCCTTGTCACCCATTCCTTCTTGGGAGATAAGTAATTCAGTATATGTTGTACATGTCTAGCTATGCAAAACATTATCATAGTAGATATATTGTACAAGGCTGCTTATAATTTCCTCCCACTCATCCCACCCCCCACCTGGTCCATTCCCTACATGATCCTGTCCCTCTTCTATAGTGGGTACTTCCAACCTCCCCTCCCCCCAAGGATGCCCTCCCATCCATCATCCCTCCTCTCATCCCCCTTCCCCCTATCCTGCTGCAGGTCGAGATATCCCATTTGGTATGTATGTCATTCTCTCCCTGAACCAAATTCAATGAGAATGTGGTTTTGCCTTTTTAGCCTTCCTATTCTCCCCCTCCCTTGCAACCACTTCCCCTTGCTTCTTCTACATGAGATAGTTTACCCTACCCTGTCTCTCCCCATCTCCTCTTGCCACTTTCCTCTCTCACCTCATAATTTCATCCCTTGAGTATTCTCCCTTCCCAACAAATTCAACCTCTGCCCTCTATCCATATATAACTGTAACCATATACACACATTCACATATGTATTCATATGACCACACACCCTTCTTCCATTATTTTCATAGTGAGAAAGATATCATCAGTCACAAATATTGCTTTTCCATATAGGAATGTAAATAGTTCAACTTTGATAAGTTCCTTTTGATTTCTTTTCCCTGATTACCTTCTCAGGCATCTCTTGCTTCTTGTGTCTGGATGTCAAATTTTCTATTCAATTCTGGTTTTTTCCTCAAGAATGCTTGAAAGTCCTCTATTCCACTGAATAACCATATTTTCCCCTGAAACAAAATACTCAGTTTTGCTGGGTAGGTGACCCTTGGGTTCATTCCCAGTTCTTTTGCCCTCTGGAATATCATATTCCATGCCCTTCGATCCCTCAGTGTAGAAGCTGCCAGGTCCTGGGCTATTCTGATTGTGTTTCCACAATATTGAAATTGTTTCTTCCTGGCTGCTTGTAGTATTTTCTCCTTGATCTGGGGATTCTGGAACCTGGCTATAATATTCCTGGGAGTTTTCTTTTAGGGATCTTTTTCAGGAGGTGATCAGTGGATTCTTTCAACCTCTATTTTGCCCTCTGGATCTAAAACATCAGGGCAGTTCTCCTTGAGAATTTCTTGAAGGGTGATTTCTAGGTTCTTTCCTTGATCATGGCTTTCAGGTAGTCCAATAATTTTTAAATTGTCTCTCCTGGATCTATTCTCCAGGTCAGTGGTTTTTCCATGAGATATTTCACATTGCCTTCTAATCTTTCGTTTGTTTGGATCTGCTTAACAGCATCTTGATTTCTCATAAAGTCACTAGCTTCCATTTGCTCCAGTCTAACTCTGAAGGAATGAATCTCCTCAATGAACTTTTGAGATTCTTTTTCCATCTGGCAAATTCGACTTTTTAAGGCATTCTTCTCCTCATTGCCCTTTTGGGCCTCCTTTGCCATTTGAGTTAGTCTATTTTTTAAGGTGTTGTTTTCCTCAGTCAGGCTGTTGACCCTCATTTCATACTTTTCCTGCATCCTTCTCATTTCTCTTTCCAATTTTTCCTCCACTTCTCTTATTTGATTTTTAAAGTCCTTCTTAAGGTCCTCTATGGCTTGCAACCCACTCATGTTTTCCCCTGGGGCTTTTGGAGCAGGACTTCTGACCTCACAGTCCTTTTCCCGCTCTATGCCCCCAAAATAGGAGTCTGGGGTTGCATTTTTCTGTTTCCTTTGCCTTGGCATGTTGCCACTTAATTACTTGACTTTTGGGCTTGTTGCCACACTATGGCTTTAAGGCCAGATAGAGGAATTTTCATCCCGAACGTGTGGGGGGCAACTTCCGTTTCTGGCAAGCTGTAAACCCACCCACAACTTCCACCCTAGATCACAATCCAGATCCAGGGAGGTTAAAGCAAGAGCGATTACCCCCAAGACTGATCGCTGGATCTCCCCACGATTTGTAGGCTGGGAGCTGGAAATGCCTATGAAAACTACAAAATGGCTTGTCTCCTCAGCGGCTTCTAGCCCCCAGGGGAGGGAGCTGACGCATTCCCCAAATACAGGTCCCAAAGTCCATAGGACACTAACCTCTTACTTTGTCCTAGGCATGTCTATGTTGATAATTCTGGAGTCGCCACAGCTCCTGGTGTTCTGGGGTTCCTCCAGCTGGCTTCTGGCCCTGCCGCCCTGGGGCTAAAACCTCGGCTCACGCGAACCTGGGCTCGCCAGCTCGGCTCCTGCGCTCTGCACGCTGCCGGCTCCCAGACCACTGCGCTGGTCCTTCCTGCAGGGCTGCTGGGCTGTCATCAGCGGGAGGTTAGCTTCTCTGTGTCGTTCTGTGGGTGCTGGGGCTCCAGAAGTTGTTCAGAGTCCTTTTTTACATAGTTTGTGATGAATCTGGGGGCAGAGAGGCTTGGACAAGCTGTTTCTACTCTGCCATCTTGGCTCCGCCCCCCAATTTTTTGCATATTTAAAAGGAATAGTGAGTTGCACATAGTAGATTTTCAGTTTCATGTGCAATCACCTTTTTATTGTAGTATGCTATGGAAATGCTTGTTTTATTTCATAAATTAAAAATCAAATAAAAAAAATAAAGAATGTTCCTGCAGCATGTCATAACTCCCTGGTATATCTCAGATAAGCAACTTGTTTATAACGTATAGTCTTTGAGAGGATCTTGGAACCATGAGAGATTCAATGTTTTGTCATTCTCTTGTAGCCACAGATGTGCTAGAGATGGGACTTGACCTGTTACCAACTCTACCAAACTGCCATTATTGTAAATTATTTCAACTGATGGAGTCAACTCTAGTGGCTCCCTGCATCCTATGGTATAAAATATAAATTTTCCATTTGTCTTTTAGAGTCCTTCACAACAGGATCTCAAAGCACCTTTCCAGGCTCACTTCATATTACTTCCTTTATTGCACTCCATTGTCCAGTCAATCTGCCCTCCTCGCTATTTCTCATGAAGGACCCTCTACATTCCATCTTGATGACTTTGTCTCTAGGAACCCCCATACTAGGTGGAAGCTAGGTGGTGCTGCAAGTGGGTAGAGTGCTTGACCAGGAATTAGGAAGACCTGAGTTCAAATCCAGCCTCCGATACTTATTCGTTGTCTAAACCTAGGCAAGCCATTTAACCTTTGCTTGCCTCTGTTTACTCAACTGTATAATGGGAACAATAATAGCACCTTCCTCATAGGGTTATCATGAATCTTAAATTAGTTAATATTTCAAAAGAGCTTAGGACAGTGCCTGGCACATAGTTGGTACCTAATAAATGCATATTCCTTTCCCCTACCTACTCCCTCTGTTCCTGCTTCTGCCATATGAAATCCTTCAATATGTCATTTAAGCGCCGTTGTCTACATGACACTCTCCTGCCACTAACTGTTAATTCCCTTCTTCTTTGTCCTCTCTAACCACATTGTATTTACTTTGCATTTGTTCCTTATATACTTCAATAAATGGAAGCTTTATCTTCAGATAGACTATAAATTCTTTAAGAGTAGGGAATACTGCATAAAAAAAAGTCTTAGCCTCCTGAGCAACTGGCACAGTGCCTGACACACAGTTCATGCATAACAAATGATTGATTCTCATGACTATCCTATGGGACCAGCAGCATCAGGATTTTTATTTTTGCCTTTATATGAATAAAGAAATTGGGTCAGAGAAGTCACTGATTTAGCAGTAGATGGAACGTTAGGGATCATCTAGTCTAAACTTCTTGTTTGACATATGAGGAAACTGAGTCCCAATGGGGTTGAGTGGCTTGCCCAAGGAAGCACATAGGTAGTGAAGCAACAAAGGCAGCATTTGAACTGAGATCCTTCAGGGCTAAAGCCCACAGTGGTTTTCCCACTGAACCATGGAATAGCTTGGTCACAGATCACAAGGTTAAAAAGTGGCCGAGTTAGAAATAGACCCAGGTTTTTCCATCTTAGATACAGTGCATTATTTATCCTTTTTTTTTGCTCTTTATGGAGGGGGGAAGGCAGGGCAATTGGGGTTAAGTGACTTGCCCAAGGTCACATAGCTACTAAGTGTTAAGTGTCTGAGGGCAGATTTGAACTCAGGACCTCCTGACTCCCGGGCTGGTGCTCTATTCACTGTGCCACCTACCTGCCCCTGTATTATTTATTTTAACAGATTCCAGGGAAAAGGGAAGGTCAAAGAATGATCCCTTTATAGGAATATTAAGCCAGTATCCTCCTAGGCTCAAGTTCAAGCTCATTCCTTTACGTCACAAGGCCTTTCAAGGAAGCATGGAGGAGTGAAGAAATGTCTACAAGGATTAGTGCAGGTGTCCAGCAACATGGTGGCCTCCATGCTGGCTTCTCTGCTGTGGTCCATATGTCAGGTACAGGACAGATATGAAGGGACTATATGGACTGGAGAATGCTGTGTGATGTAAAGAGGACAAAGATGGCTTCGAATTTGCAGATGAAAGGCTTCAGATCAACTTCCTCAGAAAGAACACTATATTGCAAAAGATCTCCAAGAAGTAGCAGATCAGGAAATGGCTGTCCTGCCAGGATATGAAATCGGTGTGTTATGATATCTCGACCCCAGGGAGTGAAGACCAAGCCAGATTGTCTTCTGGCATCTGGCTGATAATGGGCTGATCATGGGCTGATCTGGGGTCCAGAGAGTGATGTGATAAATCAGCTCCAGCACCTAGTTAGAGCAAAGTGGACAGTGTGCCTGAGTGTTTGGCTTTGGCATTAAGGAATGTGACCATCATCACAATTAAACAAGCAGCTTATTTACCAATAGCCACGTAGGAGAACTGCTTTTCTTAAGCTGATTTTTAGCAGAAAAATTTTGGTATCATAGGAATCATGGAGGACATGGTCTGTGACTGAACTGCTTTCTTATAATTGAACTTGTTAATACTGGTAAAGAAAGAAGATTTTGATATAAAAAAAAGGATTCGAGTGCAGCTCCCTGAGGTATTGAGGCAGGATACTGTTTTTTTTTGTTTTGTTTTGTTTTTGCTGAGGCAATTGGAGTTAAGCATCACACAACAACTAAGTGTCAAGTGTCTGAGGTCGAATTTGAACTCAGGTCCTCTTGACTCCAGGGCTGGTACACTTTCCACTGTGCCATCTGTCCCCCCCTCCCTCACCCCCAATACTATTAATAAAGACCCTGGCAATCAGGTTTCCTTTTTGCAACTATCAGCATAAATGAGCATATCACCTGTTGATATTTTCCTTGAGATGATGAGTTTAAACGCTAGGCTGGATATTTACTTCTCCCCAATTATTGAGTGCAAAAAATTACTTGTTTAACTCTTTATAACAATTGGACAATTCAAAAGAAAAAAAAAAACATGCTCACTTTTTTGTTGACTTGACTCTAGGTTTCACAGACTGAATGAGTTGCTCCAATATTTGCATCCTGGGTAGGCAGATTCTGAGTCAAGTTCCTGGGCTTTCAGGAAAAAAAAAAGTTTACTTGTGTTGTGGAGTCACAGTTTAATACAAAATCACCCACATGGCATTGTTCTTGCTGCTGAAAAGTGAGTAGGACAGAAATAGTCACACATAAAGGAATTCTAGGAGAAAACTACAAAGACTCAGGCCAGGAAGAGGCAGTGGCCTCAGGTGCTGAGATGTGGCAGCAATATCAGAGCAGGAGAACCAGGTTAATCGGTACCCCCAGAGCCTCAACCTGTCATGACTGTGACCCTCACATCAAAAAAAAGAGTTGAGTGAGCCACTCACTCCTCTTGGTAAAAAGAGAGCTAACACAGAAAATTGTCCCCCAAAGTATATTTCCTTATTATGTGGAGGAACTTCTGCCCTTAGAAATGTCTGAGGTCTTCGTGGGTGGCAGATAGTGCTTTACCCAAAGGAGCGTGGAAGGAGAAAAACTTATATCTCAAATAGTTTCTTTTTCCCTTTGCAAAAACTTGCGTGTGATGGACACTTTTCCCATAATTCTCCGGTTACTGCATTAAATCTGTGTACCTGTAAGAGAACAGCTGAGACCCATATAGCATTTCAAAGTTTGCAAAGAGTTCTATGCATGCTATTTCACTGGGGTCCCATCATAAAGAGGGGGATTCTATAGGCATGCACTTTGGGAGAGGCAAAGACCTCAGTTAGTTAAAAGGTTTGTGTTAAATATTTACTATGTGCCAGGCACAATTGTGGGGATAGACAAAAAAACAAAGAAAACCCAAATACAATGATCCCTGCCTTGAAGGGTCTTACATTCTAGTTAGGGAGACAACACATAAATAACCATGAATGTTCAAGATACATGCCAAAGCAGATGGGCACCTGTTAGCCTTAGTCAAAGAGAAGCTGAATGACATGTCCAGGGTCACATCACCAGATTATGAAAAGGAAAGATTTGAATGTAAGTTTTCCTGACTCCAAGGTCAGCTCCTTTCTCCATTGCACCATGGCAACTCTCTGGGAATTTCTATCCAGCTGGAGTACAATAAGTATGATAATAATGCTTGGATAATACTGGAAGTGGTTATGCCGCATTATGAAGAGAGAGTCAGACTCAAAGCTTGGGTTTAATTCCCACTCCAGATACATACTGGAGACGTGAACTTAGATAAATCATTTAATAATATAAGAGATAGGCACATCAACAGATGCAAACACTTTCTTTGAAATAACATTTTTTTCATCCAATTTATATTCTCTTTGCTTTATGGATAAGAAAAAATGCACTTTCCATGCTTGGTCCTTCAAAGTAGTCATAAATTCCCCTCCTTCACCCAGGCGTTTCTCTAAGACCAGGGGTGGGGAACCTGTGGTCTTGAGGTCACATATGGCCCTCTAGGTCCTTGGGTGTGACATCTTGACTGAATCCAAACTTCACAGAAGAAATACCCATAATGAAAGGAGTTGTTCTGTGAAATTTGAATTCAGTCAAAGGGATGCACTTGAGGACCTAGAAGGCCACATGTGACCTAGAGGACATAGGTTCCCCACCCCTGTAGAAGACTAAGTTGCAGAGAAGGTGTTGACTTGTGTAGGAGGAAAGTTTCTTACCTGGGATCTTCCTGTACCAATGAAATCACATGACTAGTCTCTAATCCTATAATACTTCAAATATTATTGCCCTTATTTTTTAGATGAGAAAAGTGAGGCTCAGAAAAGGGGGGTGATCTTCCCATGATCACAAGGTAAATGTCAGAGGAGCCATTTGAATTCAGGTCAATGGCAAATGTCAGAGGAGCCTTTTGAACTCAGATCTTTCTCCTGCTAGTTCCAGTTCTCAGTTATGCCATGCTCTGAGAAATATAAAAAGCTGATATTTTCCTACTTCACCGTTAAAAAGTAAGCCTAAGGGCTAAAAAGTGAGCTGTTTTTCTCTTGAAATCCCTTTTGAAATCTTACTTTGTGACTACCCACATTAGCCTTATGGATTGAGAGCCAGACCACTGGTGGTTTATCAGACCAGGATGGCAGCATTTCTTGAATAACCAGGAGGGGGCACTGTTGCACAGGAGGAGCCTTTAAAAAGCAAAGGCACTGACCCAAAGATCTCAAATCAGGTCTTCTTTAGGTCACAGGGGATTGCTATCGTTCATCTGGCTGGGCTGATAACTCCCCTGGTCACTGAAGAATAGAATTTATCTTCTTAGCAAAGGTTTCCTGGGACCATCTTGAATTTATTTCTCTTAATTGCATAAAACTGACAAGTTTTTGTGTTGCCAAAAGTTCACTGCATTAACCCTACTTCCTTTTCACTAGCCTGCCATTTGCCGGCAAGTTCTGATATGTTCTCACAAATGTAGAATGTCTGATCTTTCAACGAAATTGTTTCAGGGTCTTATTTTCTCTAAAGATGAGATTCAATAGCTTGCATCTGAGATAAAATCTTTGGAGTCAAAGAAAGGGAGAAAATCCCTGAACAGAAATTATCACAGTATCTACCATGTCTATTCTGGTCTACACTCTCAGTAATGGACATATTTTTGCTACTTTGAAATAAAGTATTTAGTTACTGGATGGGTATAGAATTACAGTTGACACTATATGATTTGCAAGGAATTATGGAATACAGCTAAATATCTAAATGTTGAAACAAGCCTTATTTATGGTTTGGAACATATATTAAAGGGACTTACATATACAAGGACTCTGAAAGAACTCTGGAATGATACTATATAATGAGAGGAAAAACCATACAGAGTGTTTCTAATTATGGCTAGGCTGCGTGGTCAAGGGGATAAAAACTGGATTTTGAAACATTCATTAAAGAAGCCTTTATTAAGCACCTCCTATGTACCAGGTGCTGTACTAGGCACTGGGGATACAAAGACCAAAAGATAATGGTGGTGCTGTTCAGTTGTGTTTGACTGTTCATGACCCCATTTAGGGTTTTCTTGGCAGAGATATTGGAGTGCTTTGCTGTTTCCTTCTTCAGTTCATTTGACAAATGAGGAAACTGAGGCAAAAAAGGTTATGACTTGCCTAGGGTCACACAACTAGTAAGTATTTGATGCCAGACTTGAACTGAGGTCTATCCTGACTCTGGGCCTGGCACTTTATCCATTGTACCAACTAGCTGCCCCTTAAAGATAGTGGTACCTTCCCTGGAGGAGAAGGAGCTAATAGTGGATGGAAGGGGAATCTCTCTCTCTCTCTCTCTCTCTCTCTCTCTCACTCTCTCTCTCTCTCTCTCTCTCTCTCTCACTCTCTCTCTCTCACTCTCTCTCTCTCCTCTTTTCTCCCTCTCTCTTTCTCTACATATAGATACATACACATACAAATACATATATGTGTATATATGCATATATGTACATTTGTGCACATGGATGTTTGTATGTATGACAATATTACTCAGGACTCAGGACTCTTCTAGGAAGTGGAACTTTTAAGTGAGCAGGGTTTCAAAAGCAGTAACGAGGAAAGAGTACATTCTAGGAAGGAGGGACAGACTGTGCAAAATCATGCAAACAGGAACATCACTTAAGGGAAATAGAAAGGAGACAAGATTGGCTGGAACAGTAAGTGGGAAAGGGGAACATTTCTTTCCAAGCCAGATGGTGAAGGAAATACCTGAATTTTAATACAGTCACTGATACTTATCACGCAATCTACAAACATTTGTTAAATAGTTACTACAATGTTGTGTGAATTGTTGTTCTTTGTTATATTTTTTATAAAAATTGATATTGCTCCAAGGAAATGTATAAAATTTTTGTCTCTTAATGAGCTAAATTAATGAATACATTGAAGTGTGTTAGTCAACCTTTTTTAGTTGTCATTCAACCTCACAATAAAATAGAGATGTTTCCACACCAGGAGTTGTCTACAGCAATGAAATCATATGCATAGTAAAAGAAAATCCAAAATTATCTCTTGAACCAGATCTAATTCTCTAAGACTTATCTCTTGAGTTAATAATGGATTACTGTCTGGATAGTGGAGTAAGTTCCGATGCCACCTAAATCACCGAAGTTCTTGATGTAGTGATAGTTCCAGGCAGCAATCTGTAGATTGGATTAGTTAAGGATAAGAAACTCATGCAGGGTTTTCAGTTGCAATAGTCCAGGTGAAAGGTAATAAGTAAATGAGGGTATAGGCAGTGACAATGGAAAGCAGGTGGTGGATGTGAGGAGTTTTGAAGAAAAGATCAATAGTATCTGGTGACTCATTTGGATATGGAAAGTGGGGGAAAAGGAACAATCAGAGAAGATGCCAAGATTTTGAACCTGGGAAACTGAGGCAATGGTGTAGCATAAATAGTCAAGAGAGGGCAGGGTGGATGTTCAATTTTGGAAGGAAAAAAAGAAATCAGTTTTATATCTATTCAGTTTGAATTGATAGTGGAATGCTAATGTGAAGATATGATTTCCTCAGTTGGTCGATCTGTAAATAGGTGCTAGGGAATTGCCTTTCAATAATTAAAAATGAAACGTTTATTAAGGAGCCATTAAGTATTTATTATAGGACGAAGCTAGATGAGTCAGTTTATAGAGTACTGTAACCAGGTTCAAGAAGACATGAGTTAAAATCTAGCCTCAGAAACTTACTAGCTGTGTGATCCTGGGTACGTCACTTAACCTCTCTTTACCTTAATCTACTGGAGAAGGAAACGGCAAACTATTACAGCATCTTTGCCAAGAAAACTCCACAGACAATATGGTTCAAAGGGTCATGAAGAGGTAGAAATAACTGAACAGCAACACGTTTGTTAAGGACCTACTATGTGTCAGGTACTATGCCACTGATCCTCAGATCAAAAGATGAAAACAAAATAATATACCATGGGAGAAAGCACACTGGCTCTGGGGCCAAAGGGCCTGGGTTCAAGTCCTACTTCTGATGCCTGCTATGAGTGTGACTTTGGGCAAGCTATTTAACCTCCATGGGCCTCAGTTTCTTTTTTGTAAAAAAAAAAACCTTTTCCCAGGTAGCTTCTGAAGTTCCTTCTGTCACTGCATCTATGTGTCTTAAAATTCTATAAGAGTTCTTGCCCTTAAGCAGCTTACATCCAGTGGGGTTTGGGGTGACGTACTTGTTCATAAATAAATACAGGTACATTTGTATTAGGGGATTTGTCCGTGGTCACATAACTTATAAATATTAAAGGTGAGATTTGAACTCAGGTCTTCTGGTGCCTCTACACCAGTGACATCAAACTCAAATAAAAAGGAACCTGTGTAGCCTGTATATTGATTTAGAAAAGGACAAGTTTCAATTATCCATATTTTATTGTATTTTTATTTGTTTTATTAAATATTTCCTAATTGCATTTTAATCTGCATTTGAGAGTGAATCCTGTTTAGTTGTGGGTTGAATGGGTGCCAGGCCAGTAGGTGGCATGTTTGACATTGCTGTCTCATTCTAGCTTCATGTTTCAGTGGAATATTCATGTAAAAATATCTAGAGTACTATTGGAAGTAAGTACTGCAGTCTGGAAGGTATGGCCTGGAGTTCACTCAGAAAAATGGTGTTTGTACATTTCCAAAGTCACAGAGGTGGTTTGATATCATAAATACAGGAAGCTACTTAATCACTAGGCAAGTTGAAGGGCCTGATCTTAGCTATTCAAAGGTATGTAGACATAGTTTCACTTCAACTAAAGTTCTAAATTATAGCATTATTGATCTTCTGTATGGTGACCTTGGGGCAGAAGCAAAATTAAAATTAATCATACTGAACATAAAAATCAATGGGGATAAGGATACCCAAGTCTGAAGGACTATTTCTTGGAAATAATTTTCTCTTTGTATATTCTGTCATAGCAGAGACTCAGAGACCTAAAGGAAGATAGGGAATACAAAGGTCTGGTCTTTGTAATTTTGAAAGGCTCCATGGTTGTGTCACCTTAAGAAATGCTGAACTTCATCCATCAGATCCAACCCACTTTTGACTTAGCTGCTAAGTCATATGGAGTGGCTTGAATCTATGGAAGTGAAGAGATTTGCCAGGCTCCATAGTCTACATATCAAATTGGTATTTCAACTATATAGGGGCATAAAAATTTAAGATATATCTTTTAATGCTCAGTTAAGTTGAATAGTCTTCTAGCTTAGAGTAGTGATCATAAGGCATTGTTTCCTTATCCATAATGGCATATTCTGTAATGGATCTGAGGTGCTAATTATTGTTGTTATTTGACCAGATAAAATTGGCCTTGTTTTCATAATTTTCTATTTTTTGAACCTTTGTAATTTACAACCCCTTTATCTCATACTGGACTTTTGG
The DNA here is from genome assembly GCA_011680675.1 of Gymnobelideus leadbeateri. Lineage (NCBI taxonomy): Eukaryota > Metazoa > Chordata > Mammalia > Diprotodontia > Petauridae > Gymnobelideus > Gymnobelideus leadbeateri. The sequence continues at coordinate 79,179 of WOXC01011015.1, read as the reverse complement.
ACAGTAAGGTGGCACAGTAGAGAGGCAGATCTGGAATCTTTGTGAGTTCAAATCTAGCCTCAGACACTTAGCTAGCTGTGGGACTCTAAGCAAGTCATTTAACTCTGATGCCTCAGTTTCCTCATCTGTAAAATGAGGTGGAGAAGGAAATGGTGACCAATAAGAGTATCTTTTCCAAGAAAACCCCAAATGGAGTCAGAGTTTGTCAGAATAGACAGATTTTCATGGTCATATACCATAAATTATATCATTTATTGGCTTTCCCTTTCTTTTGGAGAAATATTTTGATCTTGTTTTGGAACTTCAGTGTAAGATTTATAGTCTGATGGTATTGATTGGAAAACACTTATCTGAACTTTGATTTCTCTTGAAGCCCCTTGGAAGAGGATGCCAGAATTTTTGTGACAAACCTTGGTAGATAGGAAGAGTTATTGCTATAAGGCAAACTATTATACAAGCAGTTGGTTATAGAACAAATGGCATATAGAACATGTTGGGTCAACAAGGTCATGAAATATAACTGTTACTTAGTTTACTCACTTCAATAGCAGTGTGTCATAAGGAGCATTTGTAACCAGATCTTGACACCAAGCCAAGCATTCAGTCCTCAGTGTTGTAAGTATCCCATAAAAAGACATGATGTAAATGGTGATAATCAGTCCCTGAAATATCTAATGTTTATTGCATTTTAAGGCAGTGGGAAGTAGTGGAAAATGCTGAACTTGGAGTTGAAGATGGACCTGTTCAAATCCCACTTCTGACACTTATTACTTGTGTAACTATGGAAAACTCCCTGAGACTCAGTTTCCCATCCACAAAGTAGGAATAATAAGACCTAGCAGAGTGGTTATGAAATGTCAAGAAGCTCATGTATCTGAACACTTTGAAGTCTTTATAGGATCATGTAAATACCAGCTACTAATATCATGGAAATTCTGTGATTTGTGGAGATTTCAAGGGACATTTTAAGAGCAAACATCTGGGATCCAACGATTGTTTTGTCATTATAATTGTTCAGTCATTTCAGTCATGTCTGACTCTTTGTGACCCTATTGGGGCTTTTCTTGGCAAAGATGCTGCAGTGGTTGGCTATTTTCTCCTCCAGTTAATTTTACAGATGAGGAACTAGGGCAAAAAAGGATGAAGCGGCTTACCTAGGGCCACATAGCTAGTAAGTATCTGAGGTCAGATTTGATCTCAGGAAGATGAGTCTTCCTGGCTCCAGACCTGGCATTCTAGCCACTGTGCCACCTAGCCGCCCCTGTTCTGTCCTTAGAGGTGTCTTTATAGATGAGTATATGAAACCTAGCAGTTTCAGGATCTTTTGATCTCTCTGTATGTCATCAGGTTCTAAGGGTGGCTGAATAATCAGAATGGGAAATGACTCCACTCCCTATGCAAATTCAGCACAGAACTGTGGCTCAGCAATATACCTGATCTCATAATCAGCTCTCCATTTGTCTAGATTGAAGAAGCTCTGACTTTACCTGTATGCTATGCAGATGTGCCTTAGCTGCAGAATATCAGATTATGGAAATCATTTCAGAATGTTCAAATGCAAAGGATTTTTTTAAAAAAAGATATTTCAATAGCTCAGTCACTTTCTCTTGAAAAGGGTTTACTTGTGCTATTTTTGCCTAGAACAAAAATTAAACCTGAAAATTTGAGTGAGATGCAGATTAAAGTTATTCAAATTTCAAACTTTTCCTTCCCATGTAAGAGACCTCCTAAGCTCCTAGACTGACCACAATGGTAAACTATTGGTGAAAAATTGGGAAAATCCCCTCTGGGGAGTGGTGGTGCATTGCCTTTTCTGTTAGAAGCACAATTTCTGCATCAGAGGAGTTTTGACCCAGAGGTTCTATTTGAAGAGTGATTTTATTTTGCCTAACTATGATACTTATTAAGACAAGAAACACAAATCGACTGGACAATTGGTACCTATGTAGAGGCCATTCAATTAGCCTAGTTAAACTGAGTATTCATTTGACCAAATTATAATATGGCAAACTTGGTCTTGAATGAAGGGAGACTTTTTGACAGATGTATATTTGTATTAGGTAATGGTGGTTGTAGGATCATACTTCTAGAGCTGGAAGGGACCTCAAAGGCTTCTAATCCAATTCCTTAATTTTACAGATGAGGAAACTGGTTTGTGGAGGTGGTGATTCCCTAAGGTCATACTGGTGGGAAGCATCAATCTACTGACTTGCTTTTATACCAAATCTTGATGGGATCTCAAGAGACAGATTTGAGGAGAGAAAGCCTTCGAACAATGCAAAGATATAGGCAGATTATAGAAGGGAAAACCTTCTAGCTTCCACCTAATAAGACCTAGATGCTTTGACTAAAGAGCCAGAATTCCTTCTGTTATACCAGTATGGTTAGGTTAGTTGAGGGGTGGGAAAGTGGCAGCCTCAAGGTCACATATGGCCCTATAGGTCCTCAAGTGCAGTACTTTGACTGAATCCAAACTTCATAGGAAAAGAATTTGTTGGGGAGGCTAGGTGGTGCAGTGAGTAAGAGAACTGGCCCCAGAGTCGGGAGGACCTGGGATCGGTCCTGGCCTCAGAAAATGAGCACCCACACATAAATAATGACTGGCTGTGTAGCCTTGAGCAAATTATTTAAACCCAATTGCTTTAAAAAAAAGAATTTGTTCTATGAAGTTTGTTTTCAGTCAAAGGACTGCACTTGAAAACCTAGAGGGCCACATGTGGCCTTGAGGCTGCAGGTTCCCCACCCCGTTAGTCTTTTCCAGATGGGGGGCCGGGAAGGGGGTTAGCATGAGCAAAGAATAGAGATCAGAAAAAGAAGAATAAGCTCAATAGACATAGAATAGCCTAGATTGGCTGGAATTTACAGTGAACTAAGGCAAGTGGTATATTTTAAGGATGGAAAATGACAGTAAAAATGAATTACAGAGATATCTCCATAGCTGAATCATGACATGCATTTTATTGAATAGGCAGTCATAGATTTAGAGCTGTAAGGGACCTGAGTGGTCATCTTTTCTAATCCTAATCATTTTACAGATGAAGAAACTGAGGCCAGAAAATAGCTACATTTTATATAGTACTTTAAAGTTTTTCCAGCACTTACATGTTATCTCATCTTCACAACAGTCCTGTGAGGTAAATACCAGTATTTTGCACATTTTAAAAATGAATAAAAGAGACCTAAGGAGTTTAAGTGACTTACTCAAGTGAATTATTTGGGGTAACACAAATTTTAAGTAGCTGAGGCAGGATTCCATACAGGTTTTCCAGTCTCCAAGTTCAGCACTATATGCATTGTGTGAGGTAGCTCTCTGAGAAGTGAGCTGATTTCAACAAAGTCATAGAGGAATTAAACTGTCATTGGGACCCAGAGCTGGTTCTAAACCCCATGCACTTGCCACTGCATTCTCCTATGAGCAATTATATGTTTTTGAGTAATAATTGTGAATAGTCAGAGTTGTATTGGAAGCAGAAAGAGTACTTCATAGTATCATAGTCTATATGAGAAGAGATGATGATAAAGATGATGATGATGATGCCAATAGTTAATGTTTATATTGCATTTAACATTTTTCAAAGGACTTTACATGTATTTTCCCATTTGATTTGATAACCTAAACTGAATTTAGTTTCAATGAGAATGGAAAGGAGCAGATGGATTGCAGAGATATTGTGGAAATGGGATCACCAGGGCTAGGCAAATAACTGAATGTCAAAGGTAAAGGAGGGAAATGAGTCAAAGATGACTGAGGTAATAGGCTTTGGAAGATGGCAATGTTATCACCCAAAACTGAGAAGTTCTGGGGAGATGTGACAAGTTTAATTTTGGCCATATTGAACTTCAGATGCCATGGGCCATAGAGATGGAGATATTCAGTAAGATTGGGAACTATTGTCCTAGAATACTAAGAAGAGGATGGGGGTGACTTGGGAATAGTCTTCATAAATGTAACAAAGTCATCAAAATGAATGAAAATTCCAAGGGGGAAACTATAGGAAGAGAAGAAAAGAAGATCCAGAAGGTAGTCTGGGAAGACATTCCTGTGTAACAGACAAAAGCATAAGAATACAGGATGACAAAGGAAAGGCCATAGAAATTGAACCATGAGAATCCAATGTTATGGAAATCAATCAAGGAAGAGAAGAAGCAGGCATTTACTAGGTAAGTACTATGTGCCAAGCACTGTGCTAAGTGCCAGGGAGAGAAAGACATAAAGTAAACAGGTCATTGTCCTCAAGGATTGTTCAATCTAATGATAGGGGCAACATATTGATATATAAGTATATACAAAACACACACACCCAGATATAGATATATTCAAAGCATAAGAAAACCCCAAAGGGGGTTACAAAGAGTCAGATATGACAGAAAAATGACTAAACAAAAACAGCAATGTCAGAGGGGAGGGCAATGGAAGCTTGGGAAATCATAAAAAGTCTGATGCAGAAGAAAGCTTTTATTCAAAGTCTCAAAGGAATTCCAAGAGATATGTAAGAGAAGGAAGGGAATCCCAGTGTGCAATCAATGCAAAGTCCTAGGGACCGAGGGTGCAGAGAGAATCAGGAAGGAAGGATGGTCAAACATGTCAAGCTTCAGAGAGGTCATTGGAGCATGAAGACAGAAATAAAATACTAGTGGTTTTGGTGATAAAGATGCCATTAGTGACCTTTAAGAAACCAGCTTCAGTAGAGCAGTGTGGTTGCCAACTTTATTTCCTTGGGTTAAGAAGTGAGTGCGTGGTGAGACAGGAGAAACCAAGAATGTAGAATGAACACTCTCTTTAGCACTTTGGCAATGGATGGGGATGATAGTAGTCAATAGCAATAGTGGTCTGGAGGAGAAGGTGTAGGGTTTTTTTTCTTCAGGATGATTATGCTTATTTCATCTCAACCTACAAGAATGACTAGAGTAGGTGTTACTTCAGGAATAGATTAGTATTGGCTTAGTGTACAGATTACATTTATCATTATAATGTTCAGATCCTCAGTGAAGAGAAAAAGAAATTCTAATCCGTGAAAGGGTAGATTGGTGGTACACTGGTTAGGGTGCCAGGAAGACTCATGTTCCTGAGTTTAAATATGGCTTCAGCCACTTACTGGCTTTGTGACCCTGGGCAAGTCACTTAACCCTGTTTGCCTCAGTTTCCTCATCTGTCAAATGAACTGGAGAAGGAAATGGCCAACCACTCCAGTATTTCTAAGAACAACCCAAATGGGGTCAAGAAGAGTTGGATATGACCGCAAGGACTGAACAGCACTAACAACAACACAATCCATAAGGGACTTTATGCAGGAAGAGAATCTCTGGTTGTTACCAAAGCAGGGGCCTTGGATAACTAAGGAGAATAGCATTCCGGTCCTGAGGGGTGAGAAAGGAAGTATGGGACCAGGTTGAAAATGGTATCAGAGACCGACTTCTCATGTATCCCTATTTGAATAGCCAAAAATCAAGCTGAACAATTTAAAAAATAATAATAACTGAGTCATATCATGTGTTGAGTTTGGTAAATGGCTTTATATACATCGTAATTGTTTAGTCATTTCAGTCACATCCAACTCTTTGTGACTCCATTTGGGATTTTCTTAGAAAAGATCCAGGAGTGGTTTGCCACTTCCTTCTCCATTTCATTTTACAGATGAGGAAACTGAGGCAAACAGGGTCAGGTGACTTCCTCAGGCTCATATAGCTAGTGTCTGAGATTGGATTTGCACTCAGGTCTTCTTGACTCCAGGCCTGGTGCTCTTTCCACTCTGCCACCTAGGTTCCCTTTTACATACATATTAGGTGCTTAACAAATGTGTGTTGATTGTCAATTGATCCTCACATCAACCCTGTGGTAGTAATACAGATATAATCTTTATTTTATAGACAAATAAACGGAGGCAGAGAGAGGTTAAATGATTTATTCAAGGGTTGTACTACTAGGAAATATCAGGGTGGGATGTGAATTCAGGTTTGTCCTGACTTCTAGGCAAATGATCTTTCCATAGTGGGTCAGTAGAATAGACTAAGTACACAAAACACAGCAGTCAATGACTATAGTAATCTACTATTTGATAAACCCAAAGACCTCAGTTTTGGGGATAAAAACTCACTATTTGACAAAAACTGCTGGGAAAACTGGAATATAGTAGGGAAGAAACTGGGTATAGATTTGTATGTTACACCATATACAAAAATCAAGTCTAAATGGGTGCATGATCTAGGTACAAATGCTGATACTATAAGCAATCTGGGATATCAGGGAATACTTTACCTGTCAGATTTTTGGAGAAGGGAAGATTTTATGACAAAAGAAGAGTTAGAGAGCATTATGAAATGCAAAATGGATAATTTTGATTATATTAAATTGAAAAGTCTGGTACAGAAAAAGTCAATGTAACCAAGATTAGGAAGGAAGTGGGAAATTGGGAAAGAATTTTTACAACCAGTTTTTCTGATAAAGGCCTAATTTCTAAAATATACAGAGAATTGAATCAAATCTATAAGAATATATTCCCCAATTGATAAATGGTTAAAGGATATAGACAGTTTTCAGCAGAAGAAATTAAAGGTATTAATAAGCATATGAAAAAAATGCTCTAAATCACTATTGATTAGAGAAATGTAAATCAAAACAACATCTTACCAGTCAGATTGGCTAAGATGACAAAACAGGAAAATGATAAATGCTGGAGAAGATGTGGAAAAATTGGAACAGTAATGCATCGTCGGTGGAGTTATGAACTAATCTAACCATTCTGGAGAGCAATCTAGAAATATGCCCAAAGGGCTATAATTAAGTGCATACCCTCTGACCCAGCAATACCACTTCTGGGGCTGTATCCCAAAGAAATCATAGAAGTGGGAAAAAGACCTGTATGTACAAAATATTTATAAGCAGCTCTATCAGTGGTGGAAAAGAATTGGAAATCAAGGGGATGCCCGTCAACTGGGGAATGGCTAAACAAGTTGTGGTATATGAATGTAATGGAATACTACTGTGCTATAAGAAATGAGGAGCAGACAGACTTCACAGTAATTTGGAGAGACATATATAAACTGATGCTGAGTGAGGAGAGCAGAACCAGGAGAACTTTGTACACAATTACAGACACATTGTATGTGTGACGATTAACTTTGATAGACTGGACTCCTCTCGGCAATACAAGGTTAGAAGACAACTACAAAAGACTCATGATGGAAAGGGATATCCACATCCAGAGAAAGAACTAGAGTCTGCAGATTGAAGCAAACTATTTGCTCTCTCACATCTGTGGTTTGTTTTGCTTTATCTTTTCTTTCTCGTTGTTCAGCCCATTGGTTATAATCCTTTACAACATGACTAACTTTCAACGTGAAGATATTTGTACAACCTGTATTTGTTTACATGCCACTATAGGGGGAGAAGGGAGGAGAAGGAGGGGTAGAACATTTGAAACTTAAGGGATTGTGGAACTGAATGTTGTAAACTAAAAGTAAATAAATAAATTTTAAAAAATTATCCTTCCATCTCATCGTATTTCCTCTTATGTAGAAATTTATTTAAGAATCTGTCAGGTTGTGGCTATTTAATTCAAACTCCAATATTGTAGAATATTGTGTTGGTGTGAGACACCAGGCTTGGAGTCAGGAAAACCTGGGTTCTGGCCCTGTCTTTGATACATACAAATTATTTGGCCATGAACAAGTCCTTTAATCTCAGAGTGCTCCATATGGTTAATACATCACTAATATGTTACAGATCTTTGCATTGATGGAAGAAGTTTTCCTACAAGAAGTTCTCTCCACCAAATAAATTATAGGTCTGTGCTTACACTTGTTTTCTCTCCATTCTCCCCAATAAAAAATAGTCCCCATATAGCTTACAACTCCTACAAGACACAACCCATTGGTGAGACTTTAATAAAAAAATTACTTCCTAATTCACTAGAATTTAGTCTTGTCAAGAGACAAACTCCATCTCACACAATATAGATTTTTTACTTGTATTAATAATATTTTGACAGGGATAAAAGCTATAACCTTTTAGAACATTTATAATTCAGCAGGGAATGATAGGAAGGAAAAGTTTGTCTTGATTAGGACAAAAATATTGCCTTACATTATACAATTAGGGAAAAGGTTTAAGAGCTACTATGAATTCTTGTGCTTCAGGGCATTAACTCTGGGGTCATTAACAATGACTTTGAGCCTTTCCATTATATTATTCTGCAACTGGAAGAATTATCCAGTTCTTGAACTTTTACCTAAATATCTGGGAGACGGAGTATATGTATATTCCTCTCAAGGTCATTGATGTGGTTTTGTAAAGATGACTGGTCAAATCTGACAATATTTAAAACTCTAAAATAAAAATGTTGTTAGAGTATACACAGGTGTGTATGTATATGTATATATTTATAAACACACCTATATAACACACACACACACACACACACACACACACACACACTCTAGGGGAATGTACTCACGGTATTAGGCCTCTAAATGAAGCACCTTAGGAAGGGGATTCTAGAAGTAAGGTTTCTAAGGTTTCCAGCCCATTTTTTCTACTCTTATTAAGCTAAAGGGATAAAAATATAATGGTGGAATTTAAAATGCTACCACAGAATTTTTTGAGGGTGTACATTGAATGCAGTTTTGTAGTTTTTCTTTTTGAAGATAATGTCTGTTAAGGAAATCAGCATTCTTTCCCATATCTAGTGATATCACAATTTAGAGCAGAATGTGGGGATGTTATGACCCAGTCTTTTGTCTCACTAAAGATAGGTGTTTTTAAAAGTGCCTCATATTTTAATAAGATTTAACACACTTCAAAGTATTTCACATGCATTTCTTCTTCCTTCCTTCTTTCCTTTTTTCATTCCTTCCTCCTTTCCTTCCTTCCTTCCTCCCTTTCTTCCTTCTTTCTTTCCTTCCTTCCTTCATTTCTCTATTCTTCTGTCCTTCCTTTTTTCCTTCCTTTCTTCCTTTCTTTCTTCTTTCTTTCTTTCTTTCTTTCTTTCTTTCTTTCTTTCTTTCTTTCTTTCTTTCTTTCTTTCTTTCTTTCTTTCTTTCTCTTTCCTTCCTTCTTTCTTTCTCTTTCTTTTTTTCTTTTTCTTTCTTTCTCCCATGAGAGGGATACTTCAATAATTCAAGAATTTCACCAGGGTCAGCCCTTCCTCTGTAGAAGGAAATCATACTCCTCATATGACCGAATAGATTGTTTACAGGACATCTCCATTCTTCACCCTGTTGATTAACATCTCCCCAATTAGCCAGACTGGTCTTCACACAATAAACACATGTCGTCCATCATAAAACCCTTGGCCAACACTTTTCTCGATTGGTAGAAGTTGCAATTCACTGGTCTAGCCTTTGAAATCCTGGGAAAAAAGGGTAAAACATCCTCATCAGTTGTCATTCAGCTATTACCTATGGGACAGCTTAGATGAAGTATCAAGGCACTCTGAGAGAAAGGGAAGAGACACTATGTGCCAGATGAGTGAAAACATCACCACCTCCCTTCAGGAAATAATTTAGAACCCCCAAAGCAAAAGATTTGGGTATAGCACTAACAGTCCCCTGGCTCCTCCCCTCCAGTCACCACTGACTCTGCTTCTAGCACAGACCCTGTAGTAATTGCTGAGGGGAATAATCACTCCGGTGAAGGAGCAAACCATAGGTAATGCTGCCAATATTAATTTCTGACCAACTGCAATCAGTTGATAGTTAAATATTAGCATGGTCCCACCCCCACTCCTGGCCCAGGCCACTTACTTATCCTGCTTATGAACCAGTACCCATAGCTATCAACTGTGGATACAACTTCAGCAGCAGCCATAGCTACTTGAGACCTGGAAAAGAAAAACTATCACCACCACCTTCTGACACTGACAAATGGTTCAATATCAGAAACTGATACTATTTTAATAAGGGAATTTACATGAAAGAAAATGCATGTTTACTAGCTTTGCTACTGTACCCTAAGAACCATGGGACCTTTCTCTCTGACTTAGAGCTATAAAGTTCCTTGTATGTTTTGACCCCCTATGAGAATGTGAACTCCTTGAGAGCTGGAGCTAAATTATTTTTTTTTCTGTTGGTATCTCTAGCACTTACCATAGTACTTTACACATAATAGATACTTGATAAATGCTATTTCATTTGTTCATATGGTAGAAGGGTCTCTTGTCTAGTTATGGATCAGATTAGATGACTCTGGTTCCTTTCCAATACTGAAATTTGATGATTTGTTCAATTTTGGATGCTCCATTTGAGGAGAGACATTGGTGAGTGAGAAAATATCCAAAATCAGATGACAAGTATGTTAATGGTTCTCTAGATGATACTATATGAATATCGCTCAAGTGACTGGGAATTTTTATCCTGGAAACAAGAACATTTTGGGAAACATGATACTTCTCTTTAAGTATTTTTGAAGAGCTAACCTGGAAGACAGATTTGATTGTTCCATTGGAAACCAGAGGGAACAGAAAGAAGGAACTAGTAGAAATTATATAGATGCAGATTTAAGTGTAGAGGAGAGAGGAGCCCCCATATTTGAAGTAGTCATGGAAAGAAAACAATTGTTAACATGAAGTGAAGTATTAATACATATTAAGTTACTAAAACCATGGGATTTTAAAATGTGTACAGTGTTCTCTAGAATTGAAGGGAGAAAATTCATTGGAAAAGCAAAAGTTTCACATGTATTTTCAGAGATTTAAATAACTTAAGCCTTTGGTGAGTTCAGTAGTTTGAGTGAGTTCAGGTCAGATGCTTGTAGGAGAGACCTTAGCAGGGGTATAGAGGGAGATTTCATTCCTCCTTCCTATAAGTCATGGTGTTTAGTAGCAGAGTTACTCACCCAGAAGAAAACATGCCATGTAAGAGTTAGATAGTCATGTGGTGGGAGTTTGAGACAGAGTTGGCATGACAGAGAAGTACAACATAGACATTACTCTAGAGGGGTAGTCACTCTAGAGAGGAATCAGTTTTAAGGGATCAGACTTCTGGCAAAAGAAAAGGGAGCTGACAATGGAGTTGAGAGCGAGCTAGTCCTAGCACTCACTAGTTGGATTGAGGAGATGAAAGATTCTGACTGTCCATCTGAGTAGCCTTCCCAGCAGTCACCATAATCAGGAAGGAACTTTGTGAGAAGACTCCATGAGGAGAGACAATATTTATAATACCAGATTTGTGAGTTGCTTTGTTCATATGTCCCCTGTATGTCTATTATAGTAATTCTGTATTCTAAATTTATTCTCATTCTTCCCATAGACATTGAATATGTTTCAGGGGAATGTTCCCTATATTTATGTGGTTGAGGATTTTATTTGTTGTTATTATACCATCTTAGTAAATTTCTTTCATGAGAGTCAATTTTGTCTACTGTCTGATTACTAATGGAAACAGACTGGTGGGGGTATGTGTGTATATGAACTATAGCCTGAGGACTCTAAGGTCCTTCCCAACAGAACTCTATGATCCTGTGGTACTAAGATATTATTATTATGTACGCATAGCTAAAGAATACATTTTAAGACTTGAGAGTGCTAGCCCTGGAGTCAGGACGACTTGAGTTCAAATCCTTCCTCAAAGACTTACTAGCTGTGTGACCCTGGATGCTTGCCTAAATTTCTCATATGTAAAATGACCTGAAGAATGGCAAATGATTTTCATATCTTTGCCAAGAAAACCCCACATGGGGTCATGGAGAATCAGATGTGGCTGAAATGACTCAAGGACAACAATAACAACAACAACAAAATCCCTTGAGAATCATTTCACCCCTGGGGCCCTAATTCTAGTATAATTTGGGAAGTTATTCAGAGGGGATTCTGTATACAAAAAGTCTTTACAATTAGAGCAATCCCAAAATGGAGTGGTTGGCCTTTGAAAGGAGTGGACTTCCCATCACTAGAGGTCTTCAAGCAAAGGCAGAATGGCCTCTTGCTGACAAAGTCTTAGAAACAATTCCTGTTTAGGTATGCATTAGATTAGATGCTCTCAGGTGTACCATCCAATTCCAAATTGCTAGAATTCTGTATTAACAGGAGACAAATGGTTGTTTTGAATGATGAAAGAGGTACTAAACCATTTAGAAAATTGTCCTCAATAAGCTTTGGATTAATGTATTCCCCCCTAGTGGATCACTTTTGTTGACTGACAAGTTATATGCACAAAAGCTTGGTAGGATGATTGTTGCCAGGTTTTTGACAGAAAAAAATGATATTCTTCTGGGCCTTCCTCTTTGATTAGAGTTCTGCATGGATTCCCCATGGTTTTAGCATATCTATAAACATTAGCAATTTGTATCCCTTAACATATTTTCAGTTTTCTTGATTGATATTGTCTTTAGAGTTGAGGGGGGAGTTGAGCAGGTGAAGAATCATTAAATTTGATTAAATAAATGAGTTTATAGTGGAATGCTATGGAATACTTTTGAATATCCCTACTGAATCCTTCATTTCTGAGTTGGAACGAATCTTGAAGGCCATTCTCCTCCACCTCCATACACTAGCAAGAATTTCCTCTATAATTTGTATGGCAAATGGGTATCCAGTCTTTGTCTGAAGACTGACCCCATTACCTTCCAGGAAAGCCAAGTCCTCCTTTGGACTATAGTAATTATAAGTTTTCCTTTCCACTGAACTGAAATTTCCTTTTTTCAACATCTATTTCCTGTACTTAGTTCTTCCCTCTGAATCTAAGCAGAATAATCTTAACCCTTTTTTTAGTGATAGTTATCTTCAAATACTTGATGATGGCTATTGTGTCTTCCCTGAGCCTCCTCTTTTCTGGGCTAGATAGCAACTAGTCTAATTTGACAACTATTTATCAAGCCTCTACAATGCATAAAGCCCAGTGTCATGTAGGTATTGGTGAGACAAAGCAAAAATGGAACTGCCCATACATATCCTCAAAAAGGTAACATTCTACTTGGGGGATATTACATCACATGAACACACTTAAGTAAATGAGAGAGAGAGAGAGAGAGAGAGAGAGAGAGAGAGAGAGAGAGAGAGAGAGAGAGAGAGAGAGAGATGAAGAGACAGAGATAGAGATAGAGAGATAAAGAGACATGCAGAGATTGAGATAAATGCAGAGAGACACAAAGAAATGGCAAGGAGAAAAGACAGGGAAGGGAAAAGAGAGGGGGCAAGGGAGAGAGGGAGAAAATGTACAAGATGAAGGAGCTTAGAGGAGACTTCCTTCAAGTGATGGCATCTAAGTTGTGCCTTAATGGGATCCAGGGACTCTAAAAAGTATGATTCTTGAGACTCTTCTACAGACCCATCACTCACCTTTGGGTGCTCTTCAACTATCTTTCTCCTTAACTCCCTGACCACCATTTTGAGAAGCACAGGATTGTATTCCTGGAATATACTTAATGAGAAAGTCACTTAAGTTCTTGAATCCTCAGTTACTTTATTGATGTGACATATTCATTGGTGATCAACTTCCACCCATAGAACATGCAGGTCCCCCTAACTGAAGCAGCAAGGTAGCATGAGGGAGACAGTAGTCAACATGAACTTTCATGTCAAATCCACCACCACTACTTCTGATGATTCTGATGGAAACAGCCCAGGAACCTCAGTCCCAAGGCCCTGGAAACAGCAGGCTCTCCAGACCACTTGTCCCACTTTTAAGACTAAAAGCCAGACGGCCATCACAATTGTATCTGAAGGACATAATCCCTGTGGATGAGGGGCTCGCTTTCACTGGTCTCATCAACAACAGTCATTGGCAAACTATTATAGATGGGAGATAATTCCAAGATTCCTGAGAATGGTGGTACTTCTCAGGCCACTGGTCTTGCTTCTAGCCCAGCACTGCAATCATTATCCTGGAAAACAGTATTTATGATGATCTTCCCTGCCAACTGCTTAATTAGATGCTAATGTTCCAACACTGAAGATGTAGAAAAGGAAATTCTTGCTACCAGAGTCCTAAGAACCATCAAATGATTCAAAACAAAAAAGAGCTATGATTTTATCTATGGAAAAAGACATTAAAGAAGTTTATTTGCTTTGTTGCTCTGCCCTAAAGACCATATGGCCTCTCCATCTGAATTGTACCTGAAACCCCTTGTATATATAATCTTCCCATTAGAATATGCACCCTTTTAGAACATGGATTTTATCCATTTTCTACTTATAGCTCTGGAGTCTAGCATAATTCTTTCCATAGAGTTTTAATAGTGTTTTAATAACTACATTTTCATTCGTTCATTCACTGTGTATTTCAGAGGCATCTTGTAAGGGAAGTTCTCAGTGAACACACCATAACTGTTTTAATCATTATTATTTTAAAATCAGTTTTATTATTACTAAAGGAAGTTTTATGGTAGAATAGGGAGATTTCTGAATAGAACTTTAAAAAATCTGAATTCTAGACTCAGCTCTGCTGCCAACTACTTGGATGACTGTGGGCAAATGCCACAACCCACCTAGGACTCTGGTTCTGAGGTTACAAAATGAATGGGCTTGAATTAGTTGTCCTCCATGGTCCTTCCCAGTTCTAAAATTCACTAATTTAAAAATGCATCCTTCTCCCTACATCTCCGCTGTCGCTTTCTCTCTGAGCTAAGAAAAAAATTCTTAGCTGGGGCAGCCTAGTATGGTAAAAAGAGTACTAGTTTTAAAGTTTGAGGACCTGCATTCAGATCCTGTTTTTGATAGCTTGCTACTTGTATGACCTTGAGTGAATTACTTAAGCTGCCTGAACCCCAGCTTTCTTAACTTTAAAATGAGGGGTTTGAAATAGTGGCTACTGAAGGGCATTTAAACTTTAGATTTATGATCTTATATTTTTGTTTGTTGATCCAGACTAATGGATTCACTCATTTAGGGAAATCAGGTCAGGACATTCCCTCTACCAATGAAGTCTATTCTGCTGCTTAGCATCTAAAAACCTAACAGCAACACTGAGAAATTCAATGGCTTACTCATGGTTCAGTGTGCATCAGAGCTAGGATTTGAACTCTGGTCTTTCTGACTCTATGGCTGTACCATTTTGCACTGTTTAACTATTGGTTCTCTGAAGAAAAAAAGTATACCTGATGCACTTTCAAGTTTAATTTGCATTACTAATATTTTCTCCATCACTTTCTTCAGTCAACAAATCAACAAAGCAATAAATTAAGCCCTAATTTGTAGTGTTCATCTGTACAAGAAGGACACGCTGGCAATGAAAATTTAGCATCGACTCTTCAGAGCTAGTGAGAGCTGACTCCAGCACATTCCCTGATTCTACCTCCTCATAACTTTTTATCACTCCAGAAATTTCTCTTAATTCTTGGAACTTGTGAGGTCACAATAAAGAACCAACAATTTTCTTGCCTTGGCATGATTTCTATCAGTAGAGAGAGGTGGAAGAGTTTGTTGGTAGAGTGATTGAAGGTTGTACACGGTGACACAGTTGCTGCCACCTTCAAGTTCTGAAAGTAGCACAAAATTGGAGTGTCCCCACTCTGAAATTGCATCTGACTTCAGCATGAAATGCCAAATCAATTCCTGATGTGTGGTCTTATTACCAAAAGCACTTAGTGATTTTTACTGATTACCACTCTTACAAATTATTAGTTATCCAAGTGCATTTACTTTCCAATGTACATATATATTTTTTAAAGATCACGGTTCAGTTAAATTGAGGTAATGGTGCAAATAATATGGCCACTTGCTGCGAGCGTCATTTGGAATGAGAGCACCCTCAATTTTGGAAAGCTTTTTCAAAGTGCATTATTTTTTAGGTTAGAAAATTCATTTCATTTCCACAAGCACTACATGCCACTCTCCCTCTTTTCTGAGAGATGAAGTAAAAGAAAAAAATGAAGAATGCCAATGATAAATGTTCATATTATGCAGAATTTGCCTTTTTGAGATCTCTTTCCCTATTGCAGTAGCTGGAATTTTATAGAGATATAAATCATAAAGAAATAAGAAACCAGTAATGAGAGAGACTTATATTTGAAATATGGATGCAAATTCTTACCACCTGCTGAGTAAAAATAGTCTACAGAGACTGTCCTGGAAACTGAGCCGCCATTAACATCTTGTAAGCACTAAATTTTCAGGGGAAGAATGGTGGAATTATGTCTGCAAAATGCCATAGGCCACTCTGATTTATCTCTCAGCAGAATGTTTCAGCCACATCTACATAAATATTTTAATAGGAATTTAATTTTCATTTTAGTCACCCGATAAATCGTTTTATTATGTGCTATCAGTTTGTCCTAAATGAGTTGTCATGTCCACCTCAAACCCCCCAGCCCATGCAATTTCTGTCCATTTTTCTTGTGTGTTTGAGAAATACAATTTTAATATACAAAGGAACAATGGTTTTATTTACACAACAGCCTTGCCATGGGCAGTTTAATTTTAGCTGGGGATTCTATTGACTGTAATGCAATTTATTCAGCAGCTACCAATTGACTTATCTATAACTTCTTGATCCCCACTTTAGGCCTTGAAGGCACAGAAAAATCAGAGAATGGACTGAGAGAAGTAGAAATCCTTGTAAAGTTACGAATGGATTTCTTATTGGGTTTGAGTTCAAAGGAATTAGCAGCCAAAATGTATGTGACATTCTGTTCTCCATCTTATTGTTAGTACATTTTATCACGCAGGATGGATGGAACATGGGGAGCTTTAATCCAACTGAATCTCACATTATTTAACTTTCAAGTGCCACTACTGTGATGTTGGCTTTGGTTATGTTGGGGACAGTGGAAATGGTATGTCAATCACTCAAAACACCCCGAGAGGACAATAAAATGTCATGAATACCCTTTTTCTTTAAAGTTTCTCTAAGCAACCTTTCATTACCCAACTCAGAATTTGGTCTCTTTCCTCTTCTTTTGCTCAGGCTGTCCTTCATATCTAGAATGAATTCCATTCCTCTCCTTTCTGTATTAGAATCTTGGACTTCTTTTAAGGCTAAGTTCATGTTCTTCCTCCTTATCATTCCTAATTTCTCTGCTTTGACCTCTTCATGGGCTACATTATTCACACCAATTGAGATCTAGGTATACTCTGTTGATGGGTTGTATTCCTTGCTCAAGAGATTATGAAGTCTTTAATAGCAGCACCATTTTGAGGGAGGGGGTCCTTATATCCCTATTCCCTTATTCTCATTACTGTATTTAAGGCTAGGGAGTTGAGAAATTATTTTACTGGCATAAGCAACTCTTGCATTTGAGAGATCAGTACCTTCTCTGCAATTTATATTTTGAGAGAGCTGTCTCAGATACACAGAGATTGAATGACTTGCCCAGGGTTGTTTAACCATTTAACCAATGTGTGCTAGATGTGAGGCTTGAACTCTTGTCTTCTAAGTTCTGGAGTCAGCTCTCTGACCTCTCTACCATGGTGCTTCTCCTGCTGAGCTTATGAGTTACTGAAACATCTGTTTCTAAGCACACAGAAGCTCTTTCCCCCTACAATCTATCCCTTATCATGTAACAAAGGTGAATTTTTAAAAATCAATATAACCAACTAAAGCAATGACTGACTGCATATGCAATGTTCCCCACCCATAATCCTCCACTGCTGGAGTGAAATAAGGGATTCACATTTCCTAATCTTTCTGGGGAAAATTTTGGCTATTACAATTACACAAGAGATGTGTAATTGGTTGGTTTTGCTAAATTGTTTTTTCCCTTTTAATTTTTAAATGAATGAATTAATGGATAAGGTATATGCTTAAAATAGGGATATACTTAAAATGATGATAATATCAAAATAAAATTAAAATATAAAAATATATAAATTAAATATATAAAATTTAAAAATTAAAAATAAAATATTTAAAACAAATTATATAAATTTAAATATAAAAAATTAAAATATAAAAATAAAAAATAAAAGCTATAAAATATATAAAAATTAGGAAAATGATTCATCAACATTACATACTTTGTTAAAGAAACACTTACAAAATTAATTGTTCAAATCTGATTTTCATTTATATTACTCTACCCTTTGTGTATCTATAGTTTTAGATCAGGGATTCTTTATGGGTGTATGGGTGTTTGATGGACCTCTTTGGCAGTCTGTTGAAGCCTATGAACCCCTGCTTAAGAAGGATGGATTTTGCCATCATTCAGAATGAAATGAAATTATAGATTTCAGTTAGATATTAGTGAAAACATTTAAATAATATTTTATAAATTTTTTCAATATAGTGAAATATTTATAAACATTTTATATTTATATATTACTCAATATTTTTCCATCCACCTTCATGGACCTTTAGAAATCTTTGTGTTTATGGACTTCAGATTAAAAACCCATGATCATTCTAGATGTTTAAATCTCCTTATTTTCATAGACACCACAATCTCAGGTTTCTGGGATCAGGTGGATGTGGTGTCGGAATCAAATATTCTAGGTTGTAGTCTTGGACAAATCAAAGGAAAAATAATACATTAAAGAAACTCATTTTAAATGACTCATTGATGGTTATAGAGCTAGATAGTAATAGATTTGGGACCCAAGCCTAGGTTGTCTATTTCTGAGTCCAGTCCTCTTTGCCCTTTACAGTCCAGTTCTATTGAATGGGTATAGAGGCCTTCAAGATATTAGTGCTGGAGGGAGCCAAGATGGCAGAGTAGAAACAGCACTTCCAAGGTGCTCTCCCCCACACCACTTCCAAACCATGTAAAAGGTGGACTCTGAACAACTTCTGGAGCTCCAGCACCCACAGAACAACACAGAGAAGCTAACCTCCCGCTGAGGACAGCTGGGCAGCCTGGGAGGGAATGGCCAGCTCAGTGAGCTGGGAACAGAGCCCAGGCTTGCCTGAATCATGGTTTTAGCCCCAGGGCAGCCTCACCAGCAGCCAGCTGGAGGGACCCCAGGACACCAGCAGCTGTGGCGATTCCAGAATTATCAACACAGATATGCCTGCAACAAAGTGAGAGGTTAGTGCCCCATGGACTTTGGGACCGGTATTTGGGGAACGCATTGGCTTCTTCCCCTGGGGGCAAGAAGCAGCTGAGGAGATGTGGCACAGACACCATTTTGCAGCTTCAGTGGCAGCTTCAGCTCCTGGCCTATGGACTGTAGGGAGATCCAGCGATCAGTCTTGGGGGGGGTAATCTCTCTTGCTTTAACCTCCCTGGATCTGGATTGCAGTATGGGGTGGAGGTCATGGGGTGGGTTTCAGCTTTCCAGAATGTGTGGAGGCTTCACAGAGACCACCCAACTAATACCTCCGGAAGTTGTGAAGACCCCAATGTTTGGCACAGAAGCTCCCCTGTCTGGTAGCAGAGTCCTACTGTGGCAAGAAACCCAAAAGTCAAGTAATTAAGTAGCAACATGCCTAGGCAAAGGAAACAAAATAAACAGAAAAATTCAACATTAGGCTCCTATTTGGGGGGCAAAGAGGATCAAAGTATGGAACAGGAGGAGGACTGTGAGGTCTGAAATCCTGCACCAAAAGCCCCAAATGAGAATATGAGCAGGTTACAGGCCATAGAGGACCTTAAGAAGGATTTTAAAAACCAAATAAGAGAAGTGGAGGAAAAATTGGGAAGAGAAATGAGAAGAATGCAGGAAAAGTATGAAATGAGAGTCAACAGCCTGACTGAGGAAAATAACACCTTAAAAAATAGACTAACTCAAATGGCAAAGGAGGCTCAAAAGGGCAATGAGGAGAAAAATGCCTTAAAAAGCCAAATTTGCCAGATGGAAAAAGAAACTCAAAAGCTCAATGAGGGGATTCATTCCTTCAGAGTTAGACTGGAGCAAATGGAAGCTAGTGACTTTATGAGAAATCCAGATGCTGTTAAGCAGATCCAAACAAATGAAAGAATAGAAGGCAATGTGAAATATCTCATGGGAAAAACCACTGACCTGGAAAATAGATCCAGGAGAGACAATTTAAAAATTATTGGACTACCTGAAGAAGGCCATGATCAAAGAAAGAACCTAGAAATCACCCTTCAAGAAATTCTCAAGGAAAATTGCCCTGATGTTTTAGTCCCAGAGGGCAAAATAGAGATTGAAAGAATCCACAGATCACCTCCTGAAGAAGATCCCCAAAAGAAAACTCCTAGGAATATTATAGCCAGGTTCCAGAATTCCCAGATCAAGGAGAAAATACTACAAGCAGCCAGTAAATATTGTGGAAACGCAATCAGAATAGCAAAGGACCTGGCAGCTTCTACACTGAGGGATTGAAAGGCATGGAATATGATATTCCAGAGGGCAAAGGAGCTGGGATTAAAACCAAGAATCACCTACCCAGCAAAACTGAGTATCTTGTTTCAGGGGAAAATATGGTCATTCAGTGGAATAGAGGACTTTCAAGCATTCTTGAGGAAAAAACCAGAGTTGAATAGAAAATTTGACATTCAGACAGAAGAAGTAAGAAATGCTTGAGAAGGTAATCAGGGAAAAGAAATCAAAAGGAACTTATCAAAGTTGAACTACTTACATTCCTACATGGAAAAACAATAATTGTAACTGATGAAACCTTTCTCAGTATGAAAATAGTTGAAGAAGGGTGTGTGGGCATATGAATACATATGTGAATGTGTGTATATATGTTTACAGGTATACATGGATAGAGGGCACAGGTCGAATTTGTTGGGAAGGGATGATACTTAAGGGGTGAAGCTATGAGGCAAGAGAAGAATGGGGCAAGAGGAGATGGGGAGAGACAGGATAGGGTAAACTATGTCATGTAGAAGAGGCAAGGGGAAGTGGTTGAAGGTGAGGGTAAGAACAGGAAGGCAAAAAAGCAAAACCATATTCTTATTGAATTTGGCTCAGGGAGAGAATGACATGCATACTAAATGGGATATCTCACCCTGCAGGAGAGTATGGGGAAGGGCTATGAGAGGGGGGATGATGGAGGGGAGGGCATTCTGGGGGGGAGGGTAGGTTGGAAGTACCCACTATAGAAGAGGGACAGGATCAAAGTAGGGAATGGACCAGGTTGGGGGTGGGATGGGTGGGAGGGAAATATAAGTAGTCTTTTACAATATATCTACTGTGGTAATGTTTTGCATAGCTATATAAGTACAACACATATTGAATTGCTTATCTTCCCAGAGGGAGAGGGTGACAAGGGAGGAAGGGAATGGACCTGAAATTTGAAGTTTTAAAATTAAATGTTTCAAATACATGTAAATACTATTATTAATACTATTTTTCATGTAATTGAGAGATAAGATGTGCAGGCATTAGGGCACAGAGATTCACCTTGCCATAATGGTAAAGTCGAATGGGGTATGGGAGAAGATATGGGAGAGAGCAGATTGGATGAGGTGATATCTTGTAGGGCTGCTATTCTAGGGTAGTGGGTAGGGGAAAAATGGGGAAAAATTGTAAGTCAAAATCTGGCGGAAATGAATGATGTAAACCAGAAGTTAATAAAGCACTTGTTTAAAAAAATACTGTAGTGGATAGACAGGAACTGTGAGGGGAAATTGAGGAAAAAAAAGAAAAACCTTTTCTAGGTATTGCCTCCAGCCTTTGAATATATGGATATAGTAGTAGCATCAGTCCAGGTCTTCTGTTCTGAGATGACCTCAGAGCCAATGACCTTCTTCTATATCTCTCTTCTTTTCCAGGGACCACTCTCTTTTTCCTTTAATTGTTTTGATTTGAGGTTGCTATTTCTTGACTCACTTCATGACCTCATTCCTTCCTCTCTACTTCTAGACCATCAAAATCTCTTTCTTGTTGTGAGATAATCCATTCCTTTTATACAAGTTCATTAGGATGTGACCAAGTTTCTTCTCATTTATTCATATAAATGTACCATTTTTTAATTCTCAGTTCAGATTGATTTGGTTCCAATAAGAAGAGTTCTTATCGAATAAAGGTAATTACTTTTAAGAGGAGTAATACTCTAAAAAAAGATAATAATGCTTATGGGTGGATTATAGATTAAACAATACATCTCAGTACAATATTAAATCACTGCCCTAAGCCCAATTCTTTCCTTCCCCTGAGTACTAGCTGTACTTTGCCTGATATTGTATGCCTATTCATAGATGAACTAGTAAATGAATTGTAAAGGTTTGTAACCTTGTAGGGACCTCATCAGTTCCTCTTAAGAATTCTTTAAAGAAGGAGAAGAAAGCTGGGAGTATGTATGATTTATACCATGGACTTGCAAAAAGCAGTTTTAAGAGGGTTCAGACTCCAGCAGAGGTTCGTTCTCTCTCTCTCTCTCTCTCTCTCTCTCTCTGTCCCCCTCTTTCCCTTTTTCTCTCTCCCTCTCTCCCCCCTTTTCCCTCTCCCTTTCCCTCTCCCTCCCTCTCTCTTTCCATAAAGTATACATACAGTTGTGTTTTGATAAAAGTGGTTTCCTTTGTTATCCTATTTATTTTATTTCATGTATTTCAAAGCATTATTTTGAGGAGTCTATAGGTTTCACCAAATTGCCAAGTGGGTCCATGACCCAAAAAAGGTTAAGAGCCCCTTGTTTATCATGTATGGGTAGCTATGAGTTTATGGACATAAATTTTCTCTGGGAAGTCAACTGTGGAAGGACAGAAAGCCCTTCTGAAAGAAATTCTTTATACTGTTAATACTCAAAATGTGGTCTGAACTAGACAGAGAAATCTCGCCTCCTTATTCCTAGCCTTTTGCCTCTCAATGCAGCCTTAATGCAAAGTTCTCTTGGCTGTCACTACATCCTATTGACTCCTGTTGAACACACAGTCCACTATAACCCTAAAATATTTTCCAAAAAGTTCTGGGGTACCTTCTAAGTAGTTTGCTAGCTCTGCTTTTCTGTGAAATTCTCCAAAGGTGCTAAGCTGACAGTCTTCACAGACAAAAAAAGTAGATTCAATAAAGTTTTTCTGGACAATCTCCTGAGAATTGTAGATCCTTTATAGTAAACTGAGAATGGGACATATATTAAGATGGAGAACAGCTTTCAAAGCTTTCTAACCTTAGACTTTATCTTCTTCTTAGCAAATGAAACAGCTGGGACAATAATCCTTTGAAATAAAAGTATTCTTTAACAAAACAGATGAACACTTAAGGACTAATGACCCATTATTTTATTGTTACTGATTAGAAAGAGGCAGGACCTAGAGAAATGGCTCTTTCTTGACAGGATGTGGATAAGGGAGAGGGATACATTGATCAGATTTTGAAATCTGGGGGAAAATGAAAATGGGAGTTGAGCATAGGAGAGAGAATATATGGGGAATGAATTGGATGAATTCTTGTGGAAAATTTCCATTAATTCTAGTAAAAATGATTTTTTGACCTGAGTAGGTGTCTAACTGTTAGATAAAGAGTAGTGTAGTGGAAACCACACTGTCCTTGGAGTTAGAAGATATGGTCTCAATGTCCCTTCTGCCACTTCCTGGCAGTGTAAGTCAGAAGCTCCTAATGACCTCTTCTTCCGTGATGTAGTGGAAAGAGTGCTGCTTCAGGTGTAGGTTCACTCTTATATCTGATGATTACTATCCATGTGACCTTGCTTGAGAAGAAAAGAACATTCCCTCTGACTAATTCTCTTATTAATGAGAGCTGCTACATTTACATTTTTATGTGGATCACTTGATATCTCATCCATAGTTCATTGTATCTTTCTTTAAAAAACAGAATGTCCTGGGTATTAGGTCCCTTTCTGGTCCTCTGGTGAATAGATATAGTTTGATGGGCATCTATTTCCCACAATCTTCATGTCTGAGTAAGGAAATGAGTGTTGGAGTGGGTACCATTCTCCCACAGTTCCCCTAGGTAAATTTCCACTTGGGTTTCTGAATTGTCCTTCTTCATTCTGAATTTTTGGCTCTAGACCTAGAAGATTCATCCTTGTTCCTTTCCTGGCTACCACATCATCATCGTGATGTATTGATCTGAATTTGCTTGCAATGAATTACTTTCGTGCATATTATATTCTCCTCACCCCAGACTAAGAATGCATGCTTTTTGGAATGCATGCAGGAACTATTTTGTATGTGTGTGGTTTTTTTTTTCATCTTCACTGTCTAGCATAGTATCTTACACATAATTAGCCATAAGCAATGTTTGTTAAATTGATTCATCTTCATCATCATTGTCCCTTGAAAATAATAGGGGTTACTTTATTATTTAAATTTTAATCCCTGGTGATTAGCTCTTTGCTAGCATATAGTGTTGTATACTTAGAGTTGATAGAGAATTTAGAGCCCATCTGGTTCAATCCCTTCAAGTTATAGATTAGGAAACTGGGACCTAGAAAGGAAAAGTGACTAGCCCAAATCATGTTAGAAGCAAAATTCAAGCTCAGGTCTCCTGTCTCTAAAGTCAATGCTCCCTGCCAAGATGGATGTCATCAGTACATAGTAAGCAGTGCAAATAAAAGTTTGTTGACTAATTCATTGATCGTCATCATCAACCTAGCTTACACAAAAGACTTGTACTTCTCTAATTTTTTTTATGTGCATCAGTCTTTAATCCTCTGTCTTCTTTACTGTATTTTAGAGGTAATGATACTATGACCCTTGAAACCTTTATTTTCTCTAGCTCTCATTATAGTTACTCTCTTCCTGGTCTACAGAAAACAAAGAAGCAAACAAAATTAAGTTGAATTGTTGCTGCTGATTCTGTCTTTGGAGATCATGATGTTCTGGGAAGGTGGCCAAATAAAAAAAAAGTTCTGTACAAACGCAATCCTCTCCAACTTCACCTCAAATATATACTATAAGCAATGTACAAAATGAAAGATCAACCAAAAGGACCAATGATCAAGAGCTAATAAATTCCAAAGTTCTTTAAAGTGAAAGGCTGCATTGATGACTTCACCTTTGCTCCTCTCACCCTGGCTCAGCAGACAGCAAGAACTGCCTGTTCCTTCTCCCATGTCTATGCCCTTCCTAGTGTCTTTTATTGTACAGTGGTTATAGTAGTGTCTAAGACAAGCAGAGTTTGAACATCACTGGAAGTGGAATGGGTCACTGAAAGGACCTTCACTATCCACCTTTAGAAATATATGACTTTAAATTTTTCAGCCACAGTCCTCTACTCTTCAGTAAGGAAATCTCAGGATTTAAGCCACTGCTCTGGATCAGTGTAGAAACTGAGGAAATAACCAAGTAAAGAAAGATATCTAATATAATGGAAACATGTGATAGAGTAAGAGAATCTCTTAATAGAGTGATAGGAGATGGCATGTGCTAGATGAACTCAGAGTCTAAAAACTGAAGAAGCAATTGCTCTGATGGATAGATAAGACCAAGAATTGTAGGAATAGGCCCTCTCCTACCCAAGGCCACCAGCCTGCTTTCCATCCAGGTCATAGCCACCCACAGCCACAAGTTAAGAGAGTGAGTTCTGTGGAGAAGAGATACGCCATCATTACTGCCAATCTGTTGCATGGCAGTCTAAATGAAACAGCACACAAAAATACAATATATATACAATAAAATACCCTAAATACAATATTTCAGAAGTCATAAAAGAAAATTATCTGTAATTATTGGAACCAGAGGGTAAGGCATATAGTGATTGAACTCATAGATATCAACCATATGAAAATCTTAGCTATAATGCACACAGAAATATGAATGCCAAGATCCAGAATTTCTCTGTCAAAGAAAATAAAAATTCTCTAAACCAGCCTAGAAAGCAAAGATAATATGCTAAAAGATTCTTTTGGAACGACTTATGACTAAGTAAAAGCTATGAGAAAGAAAATTTTAAAAAATGAAACAATATTAAAAAAATCAAGGGAAAGAGACTTGTACTTATAGATTATCTCCTTCAGGAAGTCTTCTCCAACTTCTCTTAATTCTATTGCATTCTCTCTTAATTATTTCCATATACATAACACACATGCACACATACATATATACATACATATACACACATAGATTGCTTTGTACATATTTGTTTGTATATTGTTTCCCCCATTACTTTGTAAACTTTTTGAGGGCAGGGACTATATTTTCCCCTCTTTTTGTGTGCCTGGCACATAGTAGGTACTTAATGTAGTTTGTTCTTTGTTTTCAAAGTGATGTCTTGACTTGAGTGTGAATTGAATTTAAGTAAGGCAAAGTTGTGCAAAGTCACCAGCCTCACTCTTCCCAAGTCATCAAAGTCCAGTGGCAAGAAAAAAAGCCAGGATAACTTGGAATGCAATGGATGACCTTGATGTCTTCAATGTCTGAGCAAACTCTAAGCACTTCCCAGTGCCTGCTTCAGCCACCTCCATGACCATTTGAACAAATTGTTCTCACCTGCCCTTCCAGTGGGAAGGGAGAGGGAAGTTTTCAAATACCTGAAACAGACATATCCAACCTGTGACTCCAAGAAACTATAGCATGTTCAGTGGTCACACTCTGGTAAAAAAGTGCTTAATAAATGTTTATTGAATGAATAAATGGATGAATGTCCTGAAAAGCAATGGATAGTCCTAAAAGAAAAAAATAGACATGGAGTAGAATCATTGACTGCCAAGAATTCCTGTTAAGGAAAAACATAAGAAGAGCCTTTGAAAGGCAAAAACCATAATCAAAAGAATTTAATGAACATTGAGAAGTTTTAGCAGTTCATAAGAGTAAATGATGATCAAGTTATTATTTCCAAAGGGGGAAAAACTTATCCATTTGGGTATTCAATATACCTAAATATCAAAGAGGAGACAAAAATATATAAGAAAGACTATAAAGGTAAAAATAAAGCTGTTAACAAGGAACAGATCTAGGTTGTTACAGAGAGAAGAGATTTGAGAGGAAAGATAAAGTAAGGGAGGAGATAGCCTCAAACAAAATAAACAGCAACTAGGACAAACTTATTACAGAAGAAAAAAAAAAAAGAAGGGAAAGGGACAAGACTTAGTTACTTGGATTTAGTTTCAGAAAAGAGGTGCTGGGGTGAAGATGGGATTGAAGAAGGATTGAATTGTTAGAAGAAATATAAAGCATTAGTGTCTAATGTTCAGTTTTTGTGGTTGTTCAATTGATTCAGTTGTATCTGACTCTTCCTGACCCTGTGGATCATGCTGTCCATGGAGTTTTCTTGGCAAAGATACTGGATTAGTTTGACATTTTCTTCTCCAATTTTCAGTTAGTTTATGTTTATTTATTAAGCACCTACTGTGTGCCAGTCACTATGCTAAGCACTGGGATACAAAGAATGAAAAATGACAGTACCTGCCCCCAAGGAGCTCTCACAATCTAACAGGGGAAAACAACACATAAAAAGAAGCTGCGAAGGGTGGTGGAGAGAGCAGGAGAGGTACCTAGAATGACCCAACCCATACTACCTCCAATCAGAAGTAAGGAAGGGCCCCATAAGTAGGAGACACTAAAGAGGTATGTACTTCAGAGTTGATATGATCTTGCAGAATGACGAATTTTGATACCATGATAAAGTCCAGAAGTGTAGTCCAGAGTACTGCTTTCAATCTCAGGTATTTAAAATTTTTTGTTGTTGTTGTAAAGAAGTGGTCAAAATAGAAGAAATATTTGAACAAGATTTGTGGAAAGAAAAACAAAATCAACAAGATACACATTTGTAACTAAATATATAAAGCTCATATGTGAAAAACAGTGCTAGAATAAGATATAGAGAAAAACTTCACATTTCATAATTTCTATTAAACAATTAACACATGAAGATGTAAGTACAATTAATATGAAAGAATAAATTATAATTTATTATGTCTTAATAAAATCTAGAAAAGCAGGGGCATCAATTGTATCAAATAAGGATAGATAAGGTTTAGGAGATACAATCAGGGAAACTACATAATGCTTAAAAGTACAAAATGAAATAAGATAATGATTTATTCTGCACCTATCTCCTGTAGGTTTGATTTGACTTGGTTGTTCTGGGATCATATGTTAGGACTTCTTGATTTCCTGTTAAAATTTTCTTTCTCCATGGTGCTCCCAGCATGAAATTCTCTTCCTGTTGGAATATATATTCCTGAAGTAATGCTATATAGCCTAGTGGTTTCTCATTAATTGACTGAACTGATAGGGTCAATGTCCCCTAGGTCCAATAGACATTGGACACTTGTCCCTTCTCTCACTTTACTGACTAATATCACCCACTTCACTAATCTCAGTGTCTAATACCATCTCTGACTTCTGCTCACTTTTCTGCTTATCCTCACACTGAACTCCAACTCATGTTCTTAGATCCCATGTTCCTAATCTTATTCAAAAGACCTCAACAGATTTTATACATATCTATCTATCTATCTATCTGTCTGTCTATCTATCTATCTATCTATCTATCTATCTATCTATCTATCTATCTGTAAGTAACCTAAGAGGTCATCTAGTATGACTCCTTCCTTCTATATATGAGAGGTTAATTGAGAAGAGTTCTTCTATTACAATATGCTCTTGTCACTGACTGTTCATTTTTCCTCTATACTTTGCTTAGTAAAAAGTTGTCTTTGACCCTAAAGTATCTTGAATGATTACATTAGAGGGGTGCAATATAGAGATGCTCCTGCCAGGTCATAGGTTCTTAGATTCACAGATTTATAATTGGAATGGATGTCAGAGACCATTGAGTTCATCCACTATCACTTATTTTTACAAATTAGGAAGCAGAGGCAAATAAAGTGGATAGGGAGACTGACTTGGAATCAGGAAGAGCAGGATTCAAATCCTACCTCAGTCATTTAAGCTTTCTGTGACTAGGGGACAATTTGGACCTCCATTTCCTCATCAGTAAGATGAAGGGGTTGGTCTGGATGGGCTCTAAGTTTTCTTTCAGCTCTCAGGCGATGACACTATGACCCTAAGGGCCTGGAAATCTCCGGAAGCTTCAGAAAGACAGGATAAAGTTGATGGCAGTAATCTGTTGCTCCTTATCTGAGAGGTAACATGCCATCGTGTATAGTATACTATTTTTGGAGGCCTCTCACATTCACAACAGTTGTGTGACTGAGACAAGTTATTTAATATCTCTGAGTCACTTTCCTCTTTTGTAGAATAGGGTCAACAATATCTGTAGTACCAAACTTTCTCAGGTTTGCCATGAAAATCAAGTGCTATATATAATGTATGCAGTAGAGTGCTTTAAAAACTTTAAAGCACTTGTCCCAGTGGCTTTGGGGGAACTCAGAGACTTTCAGAGAAGCAAGCCAGTCTATTATGATAAACACAATAGACCTTTTCTTAATAAAACATTTTACTCAAAATCTTGTGGAAATGAATGATGTAAACTAAAAAATAAAAAATAACACATTTTAACATATGCAAAAGGTGTTAACTTTTAGATCCTGGGGTTGGAAAGATAAGGAAGGGAGGAGAAAGCCTCTGCATCAGTGTTACCTAAAATACAAAGACACAACTAGATATGTGGAGGAGCTAGACTACAGTCTTTATTCTTGGGTGGGGTGTTAAAGGAAGAGGGGAAAACTGTACACAAAGTAAAGAATGTTGCTCAGCCATTTGAGTCATGTCTGATTCTTTGTGATGCCATTTGGGGTTTTCTTGACAAAGTGGTTTTCCATGTCCTTCACCAGCTCATTTTACAGATGAGGAAACTGAGGCAACCAGGGTTAAGTGGCTTGCCCAGGGTCTGAGGCTAGATTTAAACTCAGGTCTTCCTGACTCTAGGCCTGTTTCTATCTACTATACCACCCAGTTACCTTTCAAAAAATCAAGAATGCCCAGGCTCAAATTTTACTTTAGATACCCACTAGTTTTAA
Organism: Gymnobelideus leadbeateri; assembly: GCA_011680675.1. Classification (NCBI taxonomy): domain Eukaryota; kingdom Metazoa; phylum Chordata; class Mammalia; order Diprotodontia; family Petauridae; genus Gymnobelideus; species Gymnobelideus leadbeateri. Next base: position 49,575 of record WOXC01011015.1, on the reverse strand, counting down.
GACCATGGGCAAATCATTTAATGATTTGGAGCTTTAGTTAGTCAGGTGTTAAGTATTTATTAAGAGCTTACTATGTGTCAGAAAATATACTAAGGGCTAGTGATACAAAGAAAGGTAAAATCATGGTTCCATACCTCCAGAAGCATAAATTCTAATGGAGGACACAACATGAAAACATCTGTGTGTGCATCTGTATACTAAATGGGATGTAATCTCATATGGAAGGAACTTCCATTGGCAAAGACTGGTGAAGGCTTCTTTCAGAAGGTATGATTTGGAATGTCATGAAGGAATACAGGGAAGTCAAGAGGCAGGTAAAGAGAGAATAGCATTCCTGGAATGAGGAGGACAGCCTTTGAAAAGACAGAGTTGAGATGAAATGTCATATGAGAAACACCAAGGAGGCCAGTGTTGTTGAATTGTAGAGTATATAGACTGGAATTAAATATAAGAAAGGCAGGAAGAGGGCAGATTATTAAGGGCTTTCAAAACCAAACCAAAGAGTTTATATTTAACACTAAAAATTAGAGGGAATATTGAGATTTCTTGATTGGGGGAGGTAATATAGTTAGTTTTGTGTAAGAAAAATATTTTGGTGGCAGAGGGAATGATGGATTGGAGTAGAGAGACGCTTCAGTTTCTTCAACTTTAAAATGTGGATAATGACACTTTTTGTTTCCAAGGAGAGGTAAAGTTGTCTCACAGACGGGGAGAAGTCACTTTGAATTAGGAAGGTTTAGTTTTAATTCATGCTTCTGACACTATCAACAATTTGACCCTGGGTGAAACATTTAGCCTCTCAAAACATGGGTGAGTCTTTAAGATTCCAAGTTGGAGTAATGATTTGTGTTGGTAGATGGAGTTTCTTTAAGGGAGTTCCTGATTAGAGTAAAATCACAGGTCTGATCTAAAAGAATTATCTGTAGTACCTATCTCCTAAGATGGTTGTGAGGTTCAAATTGTGATAACATATGGGAAACACACTGGTATGAAGGGGATTGTTGATCCAGGCCACATGTGTGGCCTCATGTTTGGCACTCTGATTATGGCCACATCTTGATTATTATTCCAGTCCTTTGATATTTTAAGTGTCTGTCACACACAACAGGAACAATCTAGGTATTTTATAGGGAGGGATGGTATCTCTCTCCAGAGCATCTGGTTAGTTTCCAATGTCATAAGCAAGAGTGATCAAGGAATGGAAGTTTCCATTAAGGAAGCTTCTATATGGAGGGGGTGGAATGTGGTTAGTCCTTCCAGAAATTAGGCAGGCAAGAGTAACAGGCAGCTGAAGGATAGGACTCCACAGAAGAGATAGTTCATCTGAGCAAAAGCAGACCCAGAAAGTCAACATTTATTTTTTTTTTTCTGGGTTGCCATTATCTGGTAGAAATGTCACTTAAGATCCTTTCCCCTGACTTATAGAGCATGGGGACTCTGGACCTGTGTGAGCAAAAATTACCCCATAGAGGGAACAGATTTAAAAACTTAGTTGATAGTATTATTATTCCCTTAATGCCTTCTAGGACTAAATACTTCATGCACCATCAGTGTTCCTCTTTAGCTCTTACTAAGGAGAATGTCATGGGTCCCCATGACAGATTAAGATTCAGTTTCATCAGATCTCCTGAATTATTTATATTTCATTCTCTCTGCAATTCCTGTTAGATTCTCATTAGGTCTAGTGGTGCAGGAGGCACTCAAATTATAGACAGAGCTTGGTTTAATTAGGATAATCATAGTTTCTCTTATATCCCCCAATTTTATGATGGCATCGAGCAGAAAAGGTTTGCCAACCTTGGACTCTGGGCTTAGATATTCTGACATTGTTTTCAGTAGAGATCACTAAAAACATAGGACCAAAGCTGAGGTAGTAATATCCTTCTGTCTTTGATTTCTAAATGGATATTCTTCCATTCTCTATTTTTTGTATGACTTTTGGTCCCTTTAATAAGAGAGACAGAGACAGACTGAGGCAGAGAGACAGAGATGCAGTCCTAACATTTTAGTGGCTAAAATGTCATTAAAGATCACTGACACTGGGGCAGCTAGGTGGAGCAGTGAGTAGAGTGTCGGCCCTGGAGTCAGAAGGACCCGAGTTTGGATGCGACCTCAAACACTTATTGCACACACAGACAAAAGCCTAGCCGTGTGACCTTGGGCAAGTTACTTAACCCCAATTGCCCTCCAAAAAAAAAAACAAAACACTGACAGTGCTCTGTGCTCAAAAGCCAACAATACAATTGTGGAAGGTTACAGGGGATTATTAATTTATACTCCCTTCTTAAATGGATCAGTAGCAACTTATGGGGTTATATTTCTAAGGTCACAAAATTAAGACTGGAAGAGAACTTAAATGTCATCTGCTCCCTATCCCATTATTTTTTAGAGGTAAGAGGGCCAAAGTGCAAAGAGGGAACACAGTTTGTCCAGGGTGACACAGCTTACAGGAGAAAAATCTCAACTCCATTTTTTCTCCTTTTTTCGGGGGAGGGGGGAAGCCAGGGCAATTGGGGTTAAGTGATTTGCTCGAGATTGCACGGCTAGTAAGTATTAAGTGTCTGAGACCTGATTTGAACTCAGGTCCTCTTGACTTCATGCCCACATTCATTGCACCACCTAGCCACCACCAAAAATCTCAACTCCTAAACTTGGCATTTAAGGCTCTCCACAATTTGGACTTCATTTACGTTTCTAGTCTTATTTAACACTACTCCCTTTTATAACCTCTGCATTCAGGCCCAAATGAAGTACTGGGGTTTTCCCCAACTCCATCTCCAACTTCTATCTCTTTTCCCTCATTATTTTCCATGACTGAAATTCATGCTGTCCTTAGCCTCACTTGTCACAATCCTTGTCTTCTGTTAAAGCCCAACCCAGGAGCTGCATCATCTGAATCTTTCCTTTATCATTCTGCCCCCCCCCATTATTATCTAAGTTTCCTTGTATGATACTTACTTGTGCACATTCTCAAGCAGAATGCCAGTGCTATCAAGTATGGCATAGTCTCCTTTTTTGTCTTTGTATGCCTGGTGCATTGGAGGACCTTATGTCCTGGTTGAATTGAATCATTTCATCCAACCCCATTATTTTTGACCTGAGGCCCAAGTAGATTAAGTGACTTTCCAGATGTCCCATTGAGTTATTGGCAGAGCTCAAACCAGGATATATATTTCTTGACTTTCAATATCTGTAGTATGAGAGATCTCCCATAACATTTTTGCATTTGATAATTTTTGTCATGCATTTAAAAATAATTGAAGTATTGGATAAAGGAATATAGGAACCATATTTCACTTGGGAGCCACTTTAATAATTTTGCCTTTATAAATGCTTTAAAAAATGATTCAGTACTGATCCTGGTGTCAGGAGGATTTGAAGTCAAATGCAGCCTCAGACACTTGACACTTCTTAGCTGTATGACTCTGGACAAGTCACTTAACACCGATTTTCTTGCAAAAAGCAAACAAAAATTAATCATACCCAGGATGGCTAGAAAGCAAATTTTGTTTCTTTCATTGTTTACATAACTCTCTTAAAGACTGTATGGCCTTGAGCAAGTCACTTCTTTGGGCTTCAGTTTCCCATTCTATAAAATGAGAGAGTTGATAGGGTTCTTTCCCATCTACTGAAGACTTTCAAGTCACAGAGGGATCATGACCAATGAAATCATGAATATTTCATTTACTGAAGTATCCTCCCTCTTCAAGCAGTCAAGTAAAAACCCCCAGGGATTTCATTCACCTGATATTTTCTTTCTACTGGGAGATTGCTGTTTCCCTCAAAAATCTTATATATTCTCAGTCACAGAATCACCCAGAGTTTGAGAGCTAGAAGAAACCATAGTTAGGAGAACCATAGAGGTCATTTTGTCTATTCTCTTATTTTGGAGATGAGGCATGTGAGACCTTGAGGAAGCACATGACTTGTAAGGTGCTATACATTTATGAACTTGCATTCTATTGATTGCAATGTATGTACATTGCTTTGCAAACCTTAAAGCCCAATACAGATATATATGCATATATATTAATATCATAACTTTAGTCATTTGTGTACATGCCTGTCAATCCCCATAGATTGTAAGATCTGTGTGGGTATGAATAGTTTTTTCCCATTCATTAGTCTTCTCCAAATCAGATAATGCTGTATTGCACATTTTTTGGGGAAAGACTTTCAAGCATGAGTTCATCAGTGCAAAAAACTTCAAACACTTTTTCTACAACTCCTAGGCTTATGGAGTTACCTGGACACTGCTGGGTTAAGATATCTGACTATCATCACCCAGCCAGTAGGTATCAGAGCCAGAATTTGAACATAGTTTATTCTGATTCCAAGGCTAGCTGTTGATCCACTCTGCCAGGGGTGTGTCAACTCAGTTTAAACAGTGTTGGGAAGCACTTAATGGAATAAATAAATAAAGAACAAAGATAATATTAATATGTGGTTTTCTAAGTTAATACAGAACTGTATTTGTGTGTTTTACTGGCTCCCATTTCAACTTAACTTTGATGCCACCATTCTCGACCACTGTACCTTTGTCCATCTGAGGTCTTTCATAAATGTACAAATCAAAATTAATCTGCATGATGGCAATATATCTCCACCTAAGCTTTGTTTCTTAACAGTTCTGCTTCCTTTAAAGTCAGGGTTCTTAATCACTTTTGGGTAATGAGCCCCTTGGGCAGTTTCATGAAGCCTGCGGATCCCTTCTCAGAATGTTTTGAAATACATAATAAAAAAATCGAATTGCAAAAGATACTAATTATGCTGAAAGGTTTTTATGAAAATAAATTCACGAATCACAGATTAAAATCCCCTGATTTAAAGCATGGCTCAGGTACCATCTTGTACTCAAAATAATTGTTTTTTTAATTTTGCCAGTTATTAATAAGCTCTCCTACATGAAATGACATTGTATATACTTTGTATTTCCTTATTGAACACAAGTCACCATCCCTCAGTAAAATGTAAGCTGCCCAAGGGCAGCAATACTCCCATCCCATATTTTAATTCCTATTGTCTAGTATAGTGTCTTGTCCATGCTAGGCATCTAATAAATGTTTGTTAAATTGAATTGAACTGAAGCGAAATAAATAAGAATTATTTCCCTACCCAAACATACCTCATACTTCCTGCTCCCAAAGCAACAATAGTGAACTATGAACATAGAATCCTACATTTTTTTTGCTGGAAAATATATTTATATGGTGACCAGTTTGTATGCAGAAAAAAACATATATTTCATCAAACACAATTGGGCACACATTGTAAAGAGGTATAGGATGGAATAAAATAGTTATCTGGGAAGCAATAGAGGGAGTGAGGCTGAATAATACACAGGAGTTGCCAGAGGAAGAAATAGCATTGAGTTGGGCAGTTACAGTACAAGGACCCATTGCAATGTGAACATATGGTGGGTGATGGCTGCCATCATCTCTTCTGGGCCAAGATGGGGCTGTGCATTGGAGGTATTCAGATAGATTTGAGGAAGCAAAAGCACTACAGCTGTTTTGTTTCCCCTTTCACCTTGGCCGGGGAACTCTGAGCAAGCAGATGGTCCTTGGTTTCCAGCCATGCATCCCACTTGCCAGGTCTTGTCAAGCTGCCTTTAGCATGACATGTAGACAAAATCCAGAAGGTAATATTTTCATTACTATTGGACTTAGTTGGATAAGCACTTTTGTTGCTGAAATGAGCCTTATTATGAAAAAATCTGTGACATGGGAGCAAAATCACAAGTCAGTAAATCATTGTGATTTAAGGTCTGAAAAAATGTTCCAGGTCTCTGATTATGATGTTCCTGTTTCCTGTGCCAAACAATGGAGGAAGAGAAAGAGGGACGGAGACCTTTACTTTATTTATGACTAATAACAAAGTGAAGCATTTTGATTTTGTTATGTTTTGTTCTAATATGAGCTATTTTATACTGCTTTACTTGATGATAGTTAAATATACTTTATTTTGTTCCATACTAAAGTAGTAAATAAATTCATTTGATTTTAAAATAGAATAATGTCTTATTTTATGGTAAAATAGGCACATTCCATTATTTTGTTCTGAAACCCACTCAGTAGAATCCATGCTGTCTGATATCAAGGACTATTGTTTTTATTTTTTTCCTTTGCATCATTCACCAGTGCCTGGCACAATGCTTTGTACATAGTAGGCAGATAGTAAATGATTCCTGCACTAGAACTAATAAAAATCTATTTAATTATAAAATTAACTTATTCATTTGACTCTATATCATAGAATAATTTTAAATTGTACTTTATTTTTTATTTTGTGCTCTCTTCTTAAATAATAAAATGAATTTTAAAAACTTTTATGTATTCTAGTCTAATACTTTTAGAATGATTGCTTTAGAAAAGATGTATAGAATGAAGACTTCTGGGGAAATCAATCTATTATGTGTAAAGTATACATACCCATATATGTAATTATATTTTGTTCTACTCTAAAATAATTATTATTTTAATTTTATTTCTATTTATGATTACTATGTTAATTCTATATGAAATAATAAATATTTATGTTTTTCTGAATATTCTAAAATAATAAAACAAAATATATTTTATTTCCTGCAAATAATAAGAGCTAATATTTATATAATACTCTAAAGTTTGGATATTGCTTTTATACATTATCTCATTTGCCTCTTGTCATAACACTGTGAGATATGTATTCTTTTTGCCCCCACTTTTACAAATGAGTAAACTAAAGCTCATATATTTACTTGCTAAATTCACATTGCTAGCAAGTATCTCAAATGTTTTTTCCATTCAACTTTTAAATACATGTAATAGATTTTTATATTGTTTTATCTATTCATTTAAAAATGCAACTATTTTAGTGTAGTCCACATTTGATTTTTGTTTTGTTTCGTTTAAAGATAAGACACATTAAAATTTTTAATCTATGTTTAAATTTATTGGTATAAATGATTTCTGGAGAAATACTCATCCATTTTCAAATGTGGCATTGTTTTAGGGGCAATTTCTTTGTAATGGACTTAATAAAGTCCAATAGTATAAAAGTAAAAAAATAATTGAATTAATTTCTTGATTACAATAATTTTTGATGCTGGACACATCTACCTTATATCTGAACCATGGTAAAACTGAACTAGTATGGCACAATGGAGATCATGTTGGATTTGAATTCCATAGGCCTGGGTTCAAATCTAGCTTCTTCCATTTACTAGTTGTGTGTTCTTAAGATAATTCCTTTATTTTTCTTTGACCTTTAAACATAAAGTGAGAGGGATTAGAATAGGTGGCATTTTATAAATCCATATATATGATTCTATGAACTATATTTCATAATCTCCTGTCATTAATTTGCCATAGGGAGCCCTTAATGATAATCTCATGAGAAATAAGAACAGATAGTTGTTTAGTGTTGAATCAAAATAATAAAATGGAAAGAATCCTGGTCCATAAGTAACAAGACCTAATAGTTAATCCCAGCACTGCCAACATTTTGCTTTTTGCTTTTAGGTAATTCATTACACTTTTCTTAACCTGAGTTTCCTCATCTATAAAATGAAAAGAGTGAGCTAGAGATTTAACTTCCAACAATATCCTTCTGTGTTCCATGCCTTTATTAGAACCCCTTCAAGGACTACCATTCCATGATCCATGTCCTTTTTTTTGACTATTCAAATCAAAGACCTATCATGATTCTGGAGGACCTATACTAGGGATTATTTAAAAAAATAATTCATTTATTTTTTAACATTCATCCAAATTTTTTTTTTGAGTTCTGAATTCTTTTTCTCCTTCCCAGCCTATCCTCACCTCAACTTGTTGAGAAAGCAAGCAATAATCATATTGTATCAATATACATGTGACATTATGAAAAACTCATTTCCAGAAAGTAAATAAAGTATGCTTCAATTTGTATTGAGTTCATCAGTTTTTTTTTCCCCTCTGGAGATGGATAGCTTTTTCTATCTTGAGTCCTTTGGGATTGTCTTGGATCATTGTATTGATTAGAGTAGCTGAGTCTTTTACATTTGGTTAATATTATGATATTGTTGTTTCTATGTACAGTGTTAGCCTATTTATGCTCATTTCACTTTGTATCAATTCATATAAAACTTCCAGGTTTTTTTTTTCTGAAACCATCCTATTCACCATTCCTTACAGCACAATAGCATTCTATCAAAATCAAATACCAAAATTTGTTCATCCTTTCCCCCTCATTGATGTACATCCCTTCAATTTTCAGTTCTTTGGCACCACAAAGGAGTTGCTATAAAGAAATTGTACAAATAGGCCATTTCTCCTTTTCTTTAATCTCTTTAAGATATAGACTTTAATGTGACATTGCTGAGTCAAAAGGTATACACAATTTGCTAGCCCTTTGGGTATAGTTTTAAATTGTTCTCCAGAATTGTTTGATACATTCACAACTGCCAACGGTGCATTGGTGTCCCCACTTTTCCACATCCCTTTCATCTCTGCAAGGCAAGGAATCATGCAAAAATATATTTCTCATGTGGAAAACCTGTAGATTATAAGAATGTGTAGCTTTTGTTTCATTTTGTTTCTCCATTCACATAACAGGCTTAAGTAGGAAAATAACATAAAGGGGATTACAAAGGCTATCAAGTGGGCTCAGATATGGCATTTATGGCAGTTACTTTCAAGGATCCTGCATATCTGAAAGATACTGAGAATAAATGCTGAGAATAAAACCAGTACCAATTAACAAAAGCATTCATCATTTTCCTTTTCTGTCCTGTTAGTCAAAATGACAGGTGTAAGGTTATATCTCAGAGTTGTTTTCATTTGCATTTCTCTAATCAACAGTGATTTAGAACATTTTTATATGACTATTGAAAGCTTTGATTTCATCTCCCAAAAACTTATTAATAACTTTGGTTTCTTCTTCTGAAAACTTCCTGTTCATATCCTTTGACCATGTATCAAATGGGAAATGGCTCCTATTTTTTTTTTTTTATAAATTTGGTTCAGTTCTTTATATATTTGAGAAATGAAGTGTATGGCCTATGCTCTAAGGACCATTCCAGCTATGCTATTAGCATAGTCCATTTCTTTAACCTTACTTCATCCATCTTTTCTATATTCTAAGGTAATATTCTGTGTCTTAAGGTCACTTATTTTATGCCTTATATTCAAACGTCTCTTTCAGTTTTAACCTTATCTGTTCAGTTTTCAAAAGTCCTTTTTAGCTCTGCCATTATGTCTGAAGTTCCCAAATAACTCTAATAGTCAACATTTTTTAAAGTCCTTCATTAGAAAAAATATACTTGTTTATGACTGCTACACTTTCTTTGGAAAAACTAATTTATTTACAGAGTTCTAGTATATCAGGACAAATTTTTGAAATTCTTATTGTATCAACAATAGAATAGTTTGTAGGTAGAGAGAATTTATAATGGGTTTATTCCCATGATCTTTGCTTTCCTTTGGGAAAACCTGTTTAATTGATTTCAATAACATTGGCTATTTTATGGTTCAATCTTCCTCATTTTAGAAATTAATTGCTTTACAAAATGATTAAATGATGCCTCTGCGTGTATTAATGTGACAGTAGCTACATTCATTCACCAAACAATGCTTCCATTGCCATCTGTAATTTAGCTTCCATGGTCTTTCTTTAGCTTTCAATCCTGTTAAGTATTTGGAGGTGTATTATTCATATGAAGTATGTGTGTGTGTGTGTTTTATTTATAAGAAAAATGTGAAACCATCAGACCACATGATAGACATTGATCATTAGACTTTTTGACACTCAGTGGATGGACTCACACTCACTTTTGTGGGTTTCCAGCTCTGACAAGAACCTCACTTAAGATCTCTCACTCTCATTACTCTGAGAGCATCAACGTTGTATAAGAGGACCCAGGACAGAACCCTTTGGGACTGCAATGGTATGACTGAATGGGAATCTAGCATTTGCTAGAGACTGAACAGAAGCAGTCAGATAGACAGGAAGAGAATGAGGGAAGGATAATGTCACTAAAATGTAGAGAATATCAAGAAGTGATTAACAGTGTCAATGTCTGAGAGGTTAAGAATAATGAAAATTGAGCAACAGCCATTAGATTTGGCAATTAATCAAGGAAAGTTGCCCTGAAGTTCTAGAACAAGAAGGCAAAGAAGAAATAGAAAAAATAACTTATCGACACATGAAAGAGAAAGAAAAACTTACAGGAATATCATAGCCAAATTTTGAAGCTCCCAAGTTAAGGACAAAATATTGCAAGCAAGAAGAAAAAAATTTAAATACCACAGAGTTACCATAAGGATAACAAGGCACCTATCAGCTACCACATTGAAGAACTGTAGGTCTTAGACTACTTTATTTTGTAGAGCAAAAGATCAAGAGTTACAGACAAGGATAACTTCCCAAGCAAAATTAATATACTCCTGAATGAAAAAAAGGACATTAAAAATGAAAGACATCCATGTATTTGTGACAAAAATAGCAGAACTAATGGAAAATTTGACATATAAGATCCAGGAGAAATATGATGCAAGCATTAAAGATAAATTATAAGGGACCCAATAAGATAAAATTATTTACTTCTTATACATAAAAATGTTTTCTTTTCTCTTATGATTGTCATCATTGTTTTGGTAGTTTGAAAGAAAAGCTTGGGCTGAGCTGTGTATGACAGGGTGACTCTAAAAAATGTGTAGGGAGAGAGAAAAAGAAGCACTTATCTCATGCATATAAGGCATAAAAGGAAGAATTATTTCAGAAGAAGCTAGTAGTGGGGAGGGTGGATAGTGCTTGAATCCTACTCTCATTGGTAATGGGTTAAAGAGGGAACTATATATATATATATATATATATATATAGTATATACACACACACACATAAATACATGTATACTTACATATATGCATACATACATATATATTTATAAGGGTATAAAAGTATTAAATCCAGAAAGAAATAAAGGGTCAAGGGGAGAGGATGGGGGAGAGAATAATGGAGGGATTCTTGGAGGGGTGGATAGGTTAAGGAATAGGAAGGCAAGGTAGCATTTAGAAGTAGTAGTGAGGAGGGATAGGGTAGTTAGAAGAGGAGTGAGGAGGAATAGGGTAAACAGGATGAGAATAGTGAGGAAAAATAGGAAGGAGGAAAATACACAAGTAATTATAACTTAGAATATGAGTGGGATGAATTTACCTATAAAATGGAAATGAATAACAGATTAAAATTTGAATTCAACAATATGTTGCTTTAAGGAAACACTATAAAAACGATAGGTACACATGAAGATATAATAAAGGGCAGGAGTAGAATTTATTAGGTAAAAAAACAGGGGTAGTAATCTTGATCTCAGATGAAGTTAAAGCTAGGATAGATTTAATTCAAAAGACAAAAATAGGGAAACTACACTATGTGTCAGTAATATTTTTAAATATTGTTTTGGACCACTTAAATTACTAGGCAGTATAAAATACCTGAGAGTTTTCCTTCTATGACAGACATAGAAACCATATGAACATAAACATAAAGCACTTTTTTAATCAAATAAGGTCAGATCTAGATACTTGAAGTAATATTTATTGTTCATGGCTAGTTAAAGTCAATATAATAAAAAATGAAAATTTTACCAAACCTATTTATTCAAGTCCATCCCAATAAAATTGGTAAAAAAAAATCTGAATTAGAAATCTGAATTAGAAATCTGAATTAGAAATCTGAATTTCAAGGAACCTGGGTAAAAAAAGATGTAAAGGAGCAGATTCAGCACTATATGACCTTGAACTTTATTATAAGATGACAGCATTATTGAAGTGTAAAATGAATAATTTCATTTTTTTTTTTTTTTTGCTTTTTGGAGGGGGGAAGGCAGGGCAGTTGGGGTTAAGGGACTTGCCTAAGGTCACATGACTACTAAGTGTTAAGTGTCTGAGGCTGAATTTGAACTCAGGTCTTCCTGATTCCAGGGCTGGTGCTCTATTCACTGCGCCACCTAGCCACCACAATTTCAATTATTTTAATTTGAGATTTTCTCATATAAATAAAATTAATGTAACCAGGAATAGAGAGAATGTAGAAAACTGGGGGTGGCGGGAATTTTCATAGACAATTGCTCAGATAGGATTTGATTGAATTGGAATATCACTATGGCATAGGAAATGATGAACTGCTTGATTTAGAAAAACATGGAAAGACTTGAATTCATGACAGCTGTAAATATGCATCTTATATATATGCATATGAGTGTATATGTGTATATATGTGTATGTTTATAGATGGCTATGTGTATATACACGCATACACATATCTATATTTATATCTGTGTTTAAATTTTAGGGTGAGAGGAGGAAGAGAAAAATAAGGTAAAAAGCACACAACAGAGAACAAAAGAAAACCTATAAAGGAAGCAAAGAAAACTTTGAAGACAATGAGAATAATTTATCAAGGGTTTTCTTGGAATGGAAATTGATTGTTTTATATTGAATCTTCTCCTGTGTTTTACTGTGTACATGGTAATCTTCCCTTCCCCCTTTTCTTATTTTCTATTTCAGTTTAAAATGAATTTAAAAATTATCAAAAAGACTTGGCAATTAAGAGATCACTGACAACTTTGAAGACATAATTTTGTTAGGCACTCATAATTTGCAAAGCACTCTGCTAAGTGTTGGGGATACAGATAGAAATGTAAGATAGTCTTTGCTCTTGAGTTCAGATTCTAATGGAGGAAAAAACATATATGGAAGGTTTCAGTCATAAGTCAGATGGAAATGTCCCATGATTCTCTGGGTACAGCAGCAAAGCAGATGGTAATGCCACTTTTAAGAAGTCATTCCATGGATAAAATCGTATGATTTTCTCAGTTTGACCATTTGAAAATGCTGATGACTGGTGTCAAGAGCTTTCTCATTTGGGTCTTTGGTAACTGCCATTATAGCACCTGCAGTAAAAGTTTCTAGATTCCATATCCATAAGACTTGCTTCCCAGGATGATGACTGGGGGTACTGGGCTAGAAGCATTCCCATTCTCAAAGCTCTTGGGTTCTGAGTTCTGGGCTATCTCCATCAGAGTCTGAGAGAGTGGTCAGGGGGTGGAAGTGGTGATTTGACTTGTCTGTCACATGCTTTCTCCTTTCTTTCCCTCAGGATGCACCACCACTTTAGGTAGGTTGACTTGCTTGTCCTGTGATTGTTGGTTGATTGAATCCCTAGATTTCTTTGGAAGCTTTGTTCTAGTACCTCCTCTTAAGAATCTAACTTGTGCCCGAAACCCTAATTTGCTAGTGCTTTCCTCTTCCCCTTCCCTTAGTCCCTCAATTTACTTTAATCTACTTTTGCATTCATTATACTTTCTCTCCCCACAATGCAATATAAACTCCTTGAGGGAAGGGACTGATTCACTGAATATTTGTATCCCCAGCACAAAATCAGGTGCATAATATGTGCTTAATAAATATGGATTGTTGTCATCTGACTGAATGAGTCAGTATATTAGTGGCATAAATAAAACACTTGAAAGCAATTAGCTAACTGCACTATATAGCTTCACAAGATAAATTTAGAAAACAGGGGAATTGGATAAAAACTTCTGTGTATTTCTTGAAGTGGGGGTGGTATCCCTTTACTATTATGATATTTTAGCACATATTTCCATGTTGTTTTTTATATCACATAATTTAGAAGCTATGGCTTATAATTGCTTAAATATATGAGGTATACCTGCCACCCTCAGAATAGGTTAGTGGTGTCTGAGGACATGTAAATCTTCTTTTATGAAAAAGATGTCAGCCTAAATTATGTCTTGAGTCAAGGTGTTATAAAACATTGGCTTGGATTATGCTTGCCTGAGGAGTAATTGTATTTTAATTCCTCATTAGAGAGTGAAACCTTATTTATGTAAGATGATCAAGAAGGTGAGATATTTGACCTACTGATGGATGGGACTTGTAGGAATCAGGTCAAAAAGTTGAATTGGCCTCTGCCTGGAATCACTGAATATTTTACACTCCACGTTACTGTTTTACGTACTTTTGACGGTTAGACAAATAGGACCCCAGATTTTCCTATTATGAAGATATAGCAAAATGATTAGAGATTACCAATTAGCCCAAAGAACAAAGATGTGAATGAAGATATAGCTGTGAAAAATCCAGACAACATGGTCCCCTAACAAGTACATGAGAAGTGAGAGATATAGAGCTAGCCATTTCATATAGGTGAATCATAGATATTTACTGGGTCCATGGGATACAATGTTGGATCATATTAAATTCACTCCACAAAAAGTCCCAGACCTTTGTTTCTTCAAAAATTAATTGTCTATATCCTCATTTCCCCCATTTTCCCCTCAGTATATTGATATCTTCAAGTGTATTTTAAGACTTTTTATTTATTTTAATTCTTTCATATTTTAATTGCCATATAGATTTGCCAATTCAGGTCCTTTCACCAGTGGTAAAATCTAGTTCAAACCCTTTATTTTACAGATGATGAACTAAGGTCTAAACAAGTTAAGTGACTTGGCCAAGGCCACAAAGTTACTAATAAGCAGAGAGCTAGCATTCAAACCCTTGCCTTCTCTTATAGATTTGGGAAATCCTTTGTTATATTCATTATTCCTCTCCTAAATCCACCATAAGATGTATCTAACATGCTCAGAACCCTTCTCTACCTCTTAAAATGTACCATCCAATGGTTACTGGTGCAGCATCCATAGTTTATCTACCATCCATTTCTTGTTTGCTAAAGAAAGTTTTATCACTGGCAGACCTCCATTATTTCATCTTACATTTCCTGGATGATATTTCTTATGCCTCTTTTTCTGCACAAATCATCACTGGTCATATTATGCACCCCCCATATGCTCACCAAATATCTCTCCATTACCCTTTTGATCACTTATAATCTTAATTTTTATGGAATTGTACTGTTCTATTATTTGCACTCATAAAGTGTCACTAGAAGAATGTCAATTTTAAATTCATAGATTTGCAAAACAACTCTGAGGCATGACATCGCACCTATCAGATTGGATAATATGACAGAAAAAGAAAATGATAAATGTTGGAGATGTGGAAAAATTGGAACACTAATGCTTTGTTGGCGAATTTGTGAACTGATCCAACCATTCTGGAGAGCAATTTGGAACTATATCCAAAGGGCTATAAAACTGTGCATACTATTTGACCCAGCAATACCCCTTCTAGGTAGTATCCCAAAAAGATAATAAAAACAGTAAAAGGACCCACATGTACAAAAATATTTACAGAAGCTCTTTTTTGGGTGGCAAAGAATTGGAAATTGAGGGGATGTCTATCAATTGGGGAATAGCTAAACAAGTTGTGGTATATTAATATAATTGAATACTATTGTGCTGTAAGAAATTATGAGCAGGCAGATTTCAGAAAAACCTGGAAAGACTTATATGAACTGATACTCAGTGAAGTGAGCAGAACCAGGAGAACATTGTACATAGTAACAGCCACATTATGTGATGACTTTGATGGACTTGGCTCTTCTCAGAAATGCATGGATTGAAGACTATTTCAAAAGGTTAATAATGGAAAATGTTATCCACATCCAGAAAGATCTTTGGAGACTGAATGTAGATGAAAGCATGCTATTTACTCTGTTTTTTGGTTGTTGCTGTTTTGTTTCTTGTTTCTTTTTTCCCCATTTCTTCTTTTATTCATTTCACCTCCGTAATATCTTTTGAATTCATCCTTCCTTTCTACCCATATAAGGTTCAGGTTCAGGCTTCTCCCGCTGTTCCACTGGACTATTGCAATAGTCTTCTAATTGGTCTCCCTATTTCTAGTCTATTTCCTTTCCAATCAATTCTCTACACAAATGCCAAAATAGATTTTAGTATGATCATGTCCTCTTGCCTGTTCAAAAA
The DNA here is from genome assembly GCA_011680675.1 of Gymnobelideus leadbeateri. NCBI lineage: Eukaryota > Metazoa > Chordata > Mammalia > Diprotodontia > Petauridae > Gymnobelideus > Gymnobelideus leadbeateri. Next base: position 33,707 of record WOXC01011015.1, on the reverse strand, counting down.
TCTTCAATGACTTCCCATGCCTTTAGGATAAAATACAAACTCTTTGGCTTGGCACTTACAACCTTTCACCAGTGGTCTTTGGTCTTCTTGACTAAACTTTTTTTTTGCTTTGGGATAAATGACTTTCCCAAGGTCACATGGCTAGATTTTGTGTTAAGTGTCTGAGGCCAGATTTGAACTCAGGTCCTCCTGACTCCAGGGTGGTGCTCTATTCACTGTGCCACCTAGCCACCCCTTCTTTTCTTTTCTTATCTTTTTCCAAATGTTTTATTAACTTGTGGTTTACATCATTCATTTCTGCCAGATTTTGAGTTACGATTTTTTCCCCATTTTTCCCCTACCCACCACCCCCGAATAGCAGTCCCAGAGGATATTCTCTCATCCAATCAGCTTTCTCCCATATCTTCTTCCATACCCCCTTCGACTTTTCCGTTAGGGCAAGGTAAAACTCTGTGCCCCAATGCCTGCACATCTTATCTCCCAATTATATGCAAAATAGCATTAATAAGAGTATTTATATATATTTGAAACATTTAATTTTAAAACTTCAAATTCTAGATTCATTCCTTTCCTCCATTGTCACCCACTCTTGCTGGGAAGATAAGCAATTCAGTATATGTTGTACATGTATAGCTATGCAAAACATTACCATAGTAGATATATTGTAAAAGATTGGCTATATTTCCCTCCCACCCATCCCACATACCCACTTGGTTCATTTCCTACTTTGATCCTGTCCCTTTTCAAAAGTGGGTGCTTCCAACCTCCCTTCCCCCCAGCATGCCCTCCCTTCCATCATCCGCTCTCTCATCCCCCTACCCTCTACTCTCCTAGGGTGAGATATCCCATTTAGTATGTATGTCATTCTCTCCCTGAGCCAAATTGAATGAGAATATGGTTTTCACCTTTGAAGTATCATCCCTTCCTATTAAATATGACCTGTGCCCTCTATCTATGTATACCCGTAAACATATATACACACATTCACATATGTATTCATATGCCCATATACCCTTCTTCAACCATTTTCATACTGGGAAAGGTTTCATCAGTTACAGTTATTGTTTTTCCATGTAGGAATGAAAGTAGTTCAACTTTGATAAGTTCCATTTGATTTCTTTTCCCTGTTTACCTGCTCAAGCATCTCTTGCTTCTTATGTCTGAATGTCAAATTTTCTATTCAACTCTGTTTTTTTCATCAAGAATGATTGAAAGTCCTCTATTCCACTGTATGACCATATTTTCCCCTGAAACAAGATACTCAGTTTTTCTGGGTAGGTGACTCTTGGGTTCATTCCCAGCTCTTTTGCCCTCTGGAATATCATATTCCATGCCCTTCTATCCCTCAGTGTAGAAGCTGCCAGGTCCTGTGCTATTCTGATTGTGTTTCCACAATATTGAAATTGTTTCTTCCTGGCTGCTTGTAGTATTTTCTCCTTGATCTGGGAATTCTGGGACTTGGCTATAATATTCCTAGGAGTTTTCTTTTGGGGATCTTTTTCAGGAGGTGGTCTCTGGATTCTTTCAACCTCTATTTTGCCCTCTGGGTCTAAAACATCAGGGCAATTTTCCTAGAGAATTTCTTGAAGGTCCAATAATTTTTAAATTATCTCCTGGATCTATTTTCCAGATCAGTGGTTTTTACCATGAGATATTTCACATTGCCATATATTCCTTCAGTTGCTTGGATCTGTTTAACAGCATCTTGATTTCTGATAAAGCTACTAGCTTCCATTTGCTCCAGTCTAATTCTGAAGGAATGAATCTCCTCAGTGAGCTTTTGAGATTCTTTTTCCATCTGGCAAATTTGGCTTTTTAAGGCATTCTTCTCCTCATTGCCTTTTTGAGCCTCTTTTGCCATTTGAGTTAGTCTATTTTTTAAGGTGTTATTTTCCTCAGTCAGGCTGTTGACTCTCATTTCATAATTTTCTTGCATCTTTCTCATTTCTCTTCCTAATTTTTCCTCCAGTTCTCTTATATGGTTTTTAAAAATCCTTCTAAAGGTCCTCTATTTCCTGTAACCTGCTCATATTTTCATTTGGGGCTTTTGATGCAGGAGTTCTGACCTCCCAGTCCTCCTCCTGTTCCATGCTTTGATCCTCTTTGCCCCCAAAATAGGGGTCTAATGTTGAATTTTTCTGTCTATCTTGTTTCCTTTGCCTAGGCATGTTGCCACTTAATTACTTGACTTTTGGGCTTGTTGCCACAGTAGGACTCTGCCACCATACAGGGGAGCTTCCATCCTAAATGGGGTTTTCTCAACTGCTGGAGGTATTAGTTGGGTGCCTTCCCTGAAGTCCCCATACACCCTGGCAAGCTGGTCACACACTCCAAGACCTCCACCCCAGACAGCAATCCAAATCCAAGAAGGTTAAAGCAAGAGCGATTACCCCCAAGGGTGCTCAACAGATCCCCCTACAGTCCACAGACCTGGAGCTGCAGCTGCAACTGAAGCTGCAAAATGGTGTCTGTGCCATGGCTCCTCAGCAGCTTCTCAGCCCCAGGGGAAGAAGCTAACATGCTCCCAAATACTGGTCCCAAACTCCATAGGGCACTAACCTCTCACTTTGTCCTAGGCATCTATGTGTTGTTGGTAATTCTGGAAACTGGTGGTGTTCTGGGGTCCCTCCAGCTGGCTGCTGGTCCAGCCACCCTGGTGCTAAAACCTCTGACTCATGTGGTCCTGGGCTTGGCTCCCAGAGTGCTTTGCTTGCTGCTCCCTGCTGGGCTGCTGGCTGTCCTCAGCAGGAGGTTAGCTTCTCTGTGTCATTTTGTGGCTTCTGGAGGTCTAGAGGTTGTTCAGAGTCCCCTTTTACATAATTTTGAAGTGGAGTGGGCTGGAGCACAGTGGAAGTGCTGTTTGTACTCCCTTCTTGTTTCTTTTCACATTGGTTCTAATTGTTCTTTATATCATGACTAATGTGAAAATATGTTTAATATGAATGTATATGTAGAGCCCATATAAGATAGCATAGTGTCTTGAGGAGAAGGGAGGAGAGGGAGGGGGAGTAAATTTAAAACTCAAAATCTTATGGAAGTGAATGTTGAAAACTAAAAATAAATTAATTGAAAATAAAAAAAAAAAGATGGACTTGACATGTGCACAGGGATGAGGAGGAGGGCTTAGGACCTTTGGAAATAAACTAAAATTTCCCAGTGGTCATCATAATCATTCTTCATTCTATTCAATTTTTGACCCAGCTCATTTTCTACCTGCAATGCCTGGCCAAGATAGATATATTAATGGCTTTTACGTTTATCTCCATTAAAATTTATCTTATTAAATTTGGTCAGTTTTTCTAGCTTATTAAACCCTTTTTGAATCATGACTCTGTTATTCAAAGTGTTAGATATTCCTCAGAGTCTTTTATTATCTGGAATTTGATATGCATGTTACATATACATTTGTTGTAGTTGAGAAGAAAAAAAGAAACCAAAGCGAAACATCAACAATAACAATCCCTTTGTTTTCTGACCTAGATTTTCTTCATCCTCCAGGCTTCCCATAGCATGACTGCAGATTTTCCTCTTTCTTCTCTTTCCCTGCCTTTAATCATGTTCCTTTCTCAAATTCTGAATATCTGACTTTTTGATGCTCAGAAGATTCTGGACTAGAAACTCCTTATTTTCTAGCTGATTAGTATCTAATTAACTCAGATCTCAGAGGAGGGAACCGATCAGAACCACTAAAAAGAGACCCCATTCTGCCATATAAAACACCTGAATTGCCTCAATTTCCAAGGGACTGATTCTGGAGTTGCCCTGATAAATGGAGTGAGGGATCATAGCATCATAGATCTGGAGTTGGAAGCAGTCTTAGAAGTAACCAAGTCCAATTTCCTCATTTGGAAATAAAGAACTGTGATCTGAAGAAGTTAAGTCACTTCACATAATCACAGAATTTGAGAGTTGAAAGGGAACTGGAAATGGAATACATGGGTATTCCAACCTATATATAAAAGGAATTCCCACTATAACATTTTATGCTGTCACCATCTAACCTTTTCTTGAAGGTCTCCAAGGAGTGGGAAACTGCTACCTTTCAAGGGAGCCCATTTCACTTTTGGACATCTCTAAAAGTTAAGTATTTTTTTTCTTCAAACTCAATTTGCTTCTTTGAAATTTCTGGTTATCAAGATTGTTTGTACCTTTGATGGCCAAACATACCGAATCAAATCCCCTCTGCACACAAGTCATTTAAACACTCAAAGACAACTATCATGTCTTCTCTTCTCTAGCATAAATATACACAGTTCCTTCAAACTATCATCAAATGACATATGCCTTTGTGTAAGCCTCTAATAGTTCTCCTTTTCTTCACATTTAAAAAAAAATAGTTCACAGGCATTTTTATTTGGCACATTAAAAGGAAGGTTTCAACTGGAAACTGTGAAGAGGAGTAAGAAAGTATACACAGAGAAGGAAGGAGGTCTAAGAAGACATGGTTCCTTAACCCCCACTGCAGTCAGATTTTCTACCTACAAATTGGGACTGGTCAGGGCAAGGATGGGAACAACCATACAAACTAGGGCAGTCTTATGCAGCTTCCATAAAATTTTGGGAGAGAAATGACACTTCAACATTTCCTTTCCAGTATAATTACTATTGGGCTTCATAGGTTGAAACTTCCCATAACCCTATAAAATAGGTCTACATTCCCTTGTATCATTCAAGGAATCCTTATATTGCTTGTTTTGGATAGTTCTTTGACACAGATATTGGAAGTTGAATGTTTTAGCATGTTCAGAAGCTGATGGACTGGTTGTCATCTGGTTATGGGGGCTGCAATCTCCAAAGACAAATCAGGACAATGCCCCTCTTAAGCTTGGGCACCCTTACTCTATGTTTGTTTTCTTACTATTAATTTGGATTCCTGTCCTGTACATTTACTCCCTAAGTCCCTACTATTGGATGAGATAAGAGGAGAGACTTGCCAAGGACAGGTAGAAGTTGGACCTTCTTCAGGACTTGGGGTCAATTACTTAAATCTCCTTGGGAGTGATTACTCCTTCCCCAACACCCTTTCTTAGTCTACTTACAAATTAAAAATGCATCAACTTAATAAATTCCTGGTCCCAAATATGACATAGCTGGGTAGGGACCTTTCACCAGTTACAACATTGTGGGAACCCAGTAATCTCTTTGTTGTCATAGGAGCTAGAGTTAGAAGGAGCTTAACAGAGGATAGCTATTTCAATTTTACAGATGAAGGAAATGAGACTGAGGGAAGTTAAAGGATTTAGTTAAAGGCACAGAAATGTCTGTAAGAGACAGGATTTGAACCCAAATCCTTTCACTCCAGTCAATATATATATATATATATATATATATATATATATATATATACACATATATGTATATATATACATATATATATAATTGAACTTGTTGAAGGATAGTCTTTATTTTGTGTTTATGTATATATGTATACATATACACATGTATAGATGTATATATGTACACATGCGGATATGTACATATATGCACATGCAGATATGTACATATGTACACACATATATACTTTTCTATCATCTACATGTGTGATGCTTTTATTTTGAAGTATTCACCATGTTTTATATATAGATTCTCACAAAATTGAAATGATTTTCTGCATTTTATAAGCTTACCTCTTTCCTGGAATATAGAACAATAGAACTTCTATGTTACTGATTCCTTTGTCTGTTTCTTATCCAGTAGCTTCCATTGTCTCTCCACTTAGGCCCTGGGAAAGTACTTGGAGCATCAAATCTCTGTTCCTTTCTACTTAAATACATATTTTTAAAAATAGCAAATAACTTTCTGGCTTTTGATTATACTTCGGGTTTCACTCCAAGTTTTCATCCTTAAAAAATATGATGCTGTTTTGGACAGGATCCCCCCAGAGATGATGAGATTCAGTTATTTATTTTAATCACCTGTCAGATGTACTCAGTGCCCTTCTTGCTAAAGGAATCTGAAAGCTGAATGAACACTTTTAGGTTGGGTTTAGTAAGTTGCTGCCTTAGGCTCCTTAGCAGGAAGAGTTTTCTGTATGTAACACCAAGTCTACAGTGTACAAAGCAAGACATTTGGCAGTTCTCTGATGACCCCTGGCATTATTTTTTTTTTCAGATCATTCAAACCAAAAAGAAAATGAATTTCCTAGACTGTTTATGTTACTTTGTGTTTGTTAGATCAGACTAAAGCTTTTTAGATAATGGAACATACCATCAAATGGGTTTAAGAACCCATTCAGAAATAGTTTCTCTAGAATAGTTGGCTAGCAACACTTTCAAGTTTGGAGGACCCATACTAAAATGTAAAGCAGACATATTTAACAAAATAAGTAAAATGCAATAGAACATAGATAATGTTAGTATGTGGGTTTTTTTCTTTTTGGGGGGCAACTGGGGTTAAGTTACTTGCCCAAGATCACACAGCTAGGTTTTTGTGTGTGCATTAAGTGTCTGAAGCCAGATCCGAACTCAGGTCCTTCTGACTCCAGGGCCGATGCTCTACTCACTGCGTCACCTAGACGCCCCAGTATGTGGTTTTTTTTTTTAAATAAACAAATGCTTTATTAACTTCTGTTTTACATCATTCATTTCCGCCAGATTTTGAGTTACAATCATTTTCCCCCCATTATTCCCCTACCCAACCTCCCAGAATAGCAGTCCCACAAGACATCGCTTCCTCCAATCTGCTCTCTCCCATACCTTCTCCCATACCCCCTTCGACTTTTCCATTAGAGGAAGATGAATCTTGTGTCCCAATGCCTGCACATCTTATCTCCCTATTACAAGCAAAAGAGTATTAATAATAGTATTTATATATTTGAAACATTTAATGTTAAGACCTCGAATTTCAGATCCATTTCCTTCCTCCCTTGTCACCCATTCCCTCTTGGGAGATAAGTAATTCAGTATATGTTGTACATGTCTAGCTATGCAAAACATTATCATAGTAGATATATTGTACAAGGCTGCTTATAATTCCCTCCCACTCATCCCACCCCCCACCTGGTCCATTCCCTACATGATCCTGTCCCTCTTCTATAGTGGGTACTTCCAACCTCCCCTCACCCCAAGGATGCCCTCCCATCCATCATCCCTCCTCTCATCCCCCTTCCCCCTATCCTGCTGCAGGTTGAGATATCCCATTTAGTATGTATGTCATTTTCTCCCTGAACCAAATTCAATGTGAATGTGGTTTTGCCTTTTTAGCCTTCCTTATTCTCCCCCTCTTTTGCAACCACTTCCCCTTGCTTCTTCCACATGGGATAGTTTACCCTACCCTGTCTCTCCCCATCTCCTCTTGCCACTTTCCTCTCTCACCTCATAATTTCATCCCTTGAGTATTCTCCCTTCCCAACAAATTCAACCTATGCCCTCTATCCATATATAACTGTAACCATATACACACACATTCACATATGTATTCATATGACCACACACCCCCTTCTTCCATTATTTTCATAGTGAGAAAGATATCATCAGTCACAGTTATTGCTTTTCCATATAGGAATGTAAATAGTTCAACTTTGATAAGTTCCTTTTGATTTCTTTTCCCTGATTACCTTCTCGGGCATCTCTTCCCTCTTGTGTCTGGATGTCAAATTTTCTATTCAATTCTGGTTTTTTCCTCAAGAATGCTTGAAAGTCCTCTATTCCACTGAATGACCATATTTTCCCCTGAAACAAAATACTCAGTTTTGCTGGGTAGGTGACCCTTGGGTTCATTCCCAGTTCTTTTGCCCTCTGGAATATCATATTCCATGCCCTTCGATCCCTCAGTGTAGAAGCTGCCAGGTCCTGGGCTATTCTGATTGTGTTTCCACAATATTGAAATTGTTTCTTCCTGGCTGCTTGTAGTATTTTCTCCTTGATCTGGGGATTCTGGAACCTGGCTATGATATTTCTGGGAGTTTTCTTTTTGGGATCTTTTTCAGGAGGTGATCGGTGGATTCTTTCAACCTCTATTTTGCCCTCTGGATCTAAAACATCAGGGCAGTTTTCCTTGAGAATTTCTTGAAGGGTGATTTCTAGGTTCTTTCCTTGATCATGGCTTTCAGGTAGTCCAATAATTTTTAAATTGTCTCTCCTGGATCTATTTTCCAGGTCAGTGGTTTTTCCCATGAGATATTTCACATTGCCTTCTAATCTTTCTTTTGTTTGGATCTGCTTAACAGCATCTTGATTTCTCATAAAGTCATTAGCTTCCATTTGCTCCAGTCTAACTCTGAAGGAATGAATCTCCTCAGTGAACTTTGAGATTCTTTTTCCATCTGGCAAATTCGACTTTTTAAGGCATTCTTCTCCTCATTGCCCTTTTGGGCCTCCTTTGCCATTTGAGTTAGTCTATTTTTTAAGGTGTTGTTTTCCTCAGTCAGGCTGTTGACCCTCATTTCATACTTTTCCTGCATCCTTCTCATTTCTCTTTCCAATTTTTCCTCCACTTCTCTTATTTGATTTTTAAAGTCCTTCTTAAGGTCCTCTATGGCCTGCAACCCGCTCATGTTTTTCCCTGGGGCTTTTGGAGCAGGACTTCTGACCTCACAGTCCTTTTCCCGCTCTATGCCCCCAAAATAGGAGTCTAGGGTTGCATTTTTTCTGTTTCCTTTGCCTTGGCATGTTGCCACTTAATTACTTGACTTTTGGGCTTGTTGCCACACTATGGCTTTAAGGCCAGCTAGAGGAATTTTCGTCCCGAACGTGTGGGGGCAACTTCCGTTTCTGGCAAGCTGTAAACCCACCCACAGCTTCCACCCTAGATCACAATCCAGATCCAGGGAGGTTAAAGCAAGAGCGATTACCCCCCAAGACTGATCGCTGGATCTCCCCACGATTTGTAGGCTGGGAGCCAGAGCTGCGTCTGAAAACTACAAAATGGCAGGGGAGGAAGCTGAAGCATTCCCCAAATACTGGTCCCAAAGTCCATAGGACACTAACCTCTTACTTTGTCCTAGGCATGTCTATGTTGATAATTCTGGAATCGCCACAGCTCCTGGTGTTCTGGGGTTCCTCCAGCGGGCTGCTGGCCCTGCCGCCCTGGGGCTAAAACCTCGGCTCACGCGACCTGGGCTCGGCTCAGGCGACCTGGGCTCGGCTCGGCTCGGCTCCTGCGCTCTGCGCTCTGTGCGCTGCCGGCTCCCAGACCGCTGCGCTGGTCCTTCCTGCAGGGCTGCTGGGCTGTCCTCAGCGGGAGGTTAGCTTCTCTGTGTCGTTCTGTGGGTGCTGGGGCTCCGGAAGTTGTTCAGATTCCTTTTTTACATAGTTTGTGGGGAATCTGGGGGCAGAGAGGCTGGGAAGAGCTGTTTCTACTCTGCCATCTTGGCTCCGCTCCCCCCCCAGTATGTGGTTTTTAAAGTTAATATATCCCTGAAACTTTGGTTATGTAAGCTTAATTGTGCTCCCTCCCTTTTTGTTTGAGCTTAACACCATTGCTTTAGAGATTTTTTAGTGTATGTGATTAAATATCTTTATGAGTCCCACCTGGATATAAAAACTTGAACTAAGTGATATTATAGTGCTATAGAAAGAGCATTGAATTCAGAATCAGAGGACTTGGATTAAAATCTGGGTGCTTCCACTTACTAATTGTGCACATTTGAGAAAGTGACCATCACACTGGGCATCTTGGTTCTCATTCATAGAATGAAGGAGTTGGATTTGTTAAGGTCCCTCCCTGATTTCAATCTATGATCTATTATTTCTCACAGCCCTATGATTCTTAACTTAATGTGATATTCATTTCTATTAGAAAATAAAAAAAAATAATACCTGGTTTCTACACTCAGGTCATTTGGGTTTTCCATCATATTTTAGTATTCCCTTTCATGTCCCACTCCATTGTCATGAATTAAAATAAGATGGTAAATTCCTTGGAGTACCAGGGTCAATGATTCCATTATTAATATGACTCTGCATATTTATTACTTTTATCTACTCTCACATATTTCTTACTTTTATCTAGTCATAGTTTCAATGAATTATGTAACAATTAGTTAAGCTGAATGGAAAAGGTTTTTTTTCCCCTTTTGGTAGAAAAACAAGGACCTGAGTTTCTATTTCTGTAAAAAGTGAGGAGATAGGATTAGTTGGCTCTTGAGGTGCCCTTGCAAGCTCTATCTATGATCCTATAAGATGGTGCAGTGGATAATTTTTAGTTTTGAGTCAGGAAGACCTTCAAATCTGGGTGCAGACACTTGGTAGCTATGTGGCTCTAGGCAAATAACAACCTCAGTCTATCTCAGTTTTCTCAACTGAGAAATGGGGATAATAATAGCCTCTACTTCACATGGTTGTTATGAGGATTAAATGAGATATTTTTAAAACATTTAGTATGGTGCCTGGCACTTAGAGTCCCTTCCTTTCTCTTCCTCTTTGTTATAATTAACTGCACACACTGTACCTACCTACACTCCTGCCCTTATTTACCATGGGTGTATGGGGTTTCCATGGAGGACTAGCACCTCTGTTGTGGGGGATTTCTTAGCCCTTTTTCAGGTATGTTCATTGACCTTTAGTGTACTCCTTCACCCAACTCACCTGTGGTTCCTAGAAGCTGTAGCATACACAGTGACCACAGCTCAGTAAACCATCTTGGCAGACGGGCTAAACCAGATTGAGGAGAACTGACATGTCTCAGACCCTTGGTGAGTTAGAAGTATATCTGCTCCAAGTATGTGAAGACTTCCCCTGGCAGAATAGAACAGTTTGGTTTGAGGATCATGAAGGCAGCTAAAGCAGGCACTGTGAAATGAATAGAGTCACTCATCAAAGACACAAAACTCATCCACTGTAATTCAGGCCATTACCATTCATCCTGACTTTTGTCTTCCTATTGGACTTTGATAACTCTGGAAAAGAGAGTGAGGCTGATGTATGTGCAACTCTACCTCACTTAAATACAATTCATCCACGAATCAAGACATCAGATGTAATGTCATTGGTCCTTTGCAAAAGGAAGGATGAACAAGAACAACCTACCTCATTGGACTGTTGTGGAGAAAGCAGAACATTCCTGGATTCGTCTCTGTATGTGTCCTTCAGTAATTCTCATTTCCAATCTTTTGTGAGGTGTTTCTTTAGGGATTTCTGTACCTCTTTTTCAGAGGGAACAGAACACATAACAAAGTGAAGTAGCATCATACAACAAAGAACTATTCTTATGAGCCAATTCAAAGACTCAAGAAGGGAAACACGGTGGAGAATACTTGGGTTAAGATCCAGGGAGAAAGAAAGGGAGGTGATACTGTTACAAAGTGCACAACAGACCTTCTGGGCAAAAGGTGAAAAAAAGATAAAAGAGCCTAGGAAATAGGGAGAAGTATCTGCTGGCACAGATATATGATATTGAAATGCCAAGACTTCATCTAATAAAATGATAATAAGAAGAATATTTATATAGTACTTTCATGCTTGAAAGTGCCTTTACATATATTGGTCCAGTTGCTACGATCCAAAACAGAGTAGAGGATCAATTTGTGGCATGTCTTGTTAAAAGGTAAAAGAATTAACAAGGGGAAATGCAAGTCTTAACCCAATTCTCACAAAGAAAAAGGAAGTTAGAGAGAAAATGAATACCCTTCTATGGAGTTTGTCATCAAAGGGAGAAGATGGCTGGGCAGAGCCTGGAGTGCACCCAAGATTTTTGAGGAAGAGATTTTAGAGGATTGAGAGAAGGAATAAGTAGGTTTCAGTGGCCCCATATTTGGAAAAATGAGAGGGGTGGCATGCTTTCAAGAATGAAATTTTGAACACTAAAAAAGTAATTATTTCAGTATAGGTGTGGAGAAGAGACTAACATATATGAAAAAAACCAGTAAACATGTATGTTCATTTAGCATATAGGGAGAAAATGGCACATTTGGGCTCTGTACACCAAAATGATGAAGTTCTTGGAGGTGAGAATTGAGAAAGGACTGAAGGATTAGGGGGGAGGACAAATTCAGTTTGGGTTTTTCCTCATTTAAGAACTGGACATGGGGTGGAAAATTTTAAGGCTATTGAAAAGAGTTTGCTCTTTGTTGATTCTGAAGTCAGAAACATGGCTAAATCACTGAATGTTTTGGTATCTATCCATCACTCTATCCATCTGAATAAAATTATGGTACCTATATACTTTTGCAGTATGTGTATATACTGCATATATATGTGCATATATATATGCACACATATATACACAAACACATATACACATACGTATATACACATTCTTATATGTATACACATACATATATGTATGTACACACACCTATACATATATGTGTATTTGTATATGCACATATGTAGGTATGCATGTATAGATCCATATCTATTTAACAAAAAGATGTGCTTATATATACAAATATGTGTATCTATTTCATATGCACATATATGTGCATGTGTATATATATCATTTGAAATAGATTTATACATATAAAGCAATTTGGGGGGGGGAAGCCATTAGCAGCTAGGGATCTGGAAAGGATTCAAGTGGCACTAGAGTTGAATCTTGAAGAAAATTAGGGATTCTAAGGAGTGGAGTTGAAGAGGCTATAGACAGCCAGTGCAAAAATACGGAGACTAAATGTAGTGTTGTGCATCAGAAGAAGAAAATAGTACAATTTAGACTATAGTGTGCATGAAGGAGAGTCATGTAATAAGGCTGGAAAAGTTAGCAGGTGCCAGATTTTGAAGAGTTTTGAATGACAAGCAGAGGCGTTTGTATTTGATTCTAAAGGTGATAAACCATTAGAGTTTATTGAGTAAGGGAGTGCTATGGTCAGACCTGCACTTTATGAAAATCAAAGGTAGCTGTGCAGATGATGGATTTTTTTGGGGGGAAGTGGGGGAAGCAGGGAGTCAAGTCAGTGAGAATTGACTTTTAGGTCAGTTTAGGTGACTAAAAATGCTTTGATCATTCATTTATTCATCCATAATCTGGTTAATTGACACTATCGGTCTGAACTAGTAACATGTTTATGTGAGTGAAGAAAATTTGGAAGCAATGATTTGAGAGATGTTGTGGAAATAAAAATGAATATAATTTCATAACTTATTGAATTTTGGAAAGGGTAAGAGTAAGAAGTTGAAGATGGTACCAAGATTACAATTTTGAGTGACTGGAAGAATGTTGGTATTCTAAAAAGGAATAGGGAAGGTACAAGTTGGGTGAAAGGGGTGGTGTTGGATGAGTTCTATTTTAACCACATTGAATCTTAAATGCCTATACAACATCCAATCCAAGACTTATACTTAGTTACCAACAAAAGTTTGTAAACTGATTTTTCTTTATTTATTTATATTTTGTAGGGGAGAAGGCAGGGCAATTGGGGTTAAGTGACTTGCCCAAGGTCACTTGGTAAGTAAGTGCTACGTGTCTGAAATTGGATTTGAACTCAGGTCCTCCTGACTCCAGGGCCAGTGCTCTATTCACTGCACAACCTAGCCACACCTGTAAACTGATTTTTAATAATATTTGTTGAGAACTTGGCTGATAACTACAGGACCAAATGGAGAAGTTATTTTTAATTATATCTTATCAAGCTTAGCTGCTAGTCATGGAATTAATTAGTCACTTCTTGAAAAGGAATAACAGTGTACAAAAAGCATATGTATTAATCAAGTATAAACTTATAGAAGTCATTGAGGGCCAATGCTATAAACTCAGCTTTGGGGAAGTTGAAATCTTTGGAAACATGAATTTCTATGCTTCACCAGAGCAATTACCATTGCTATTGGTATTTATGACTTTGGGACTTTTACTTATCTTGATTAATAATGATAATAAATCATATTCGTGTATTCTATAATATAGCCAATCACGACTCATCCTTGTTCTTTATTCTTGTTTTAATCTTGATTATAAGTTGTTCCCAGATCAGATCTCCTTGATATTTTCATGTTTTAAAACCCATATCTTCTAGCTCTGTGAATTGTGGCATACGAGAGCACATTCCTTCCCCATTTATCTCCTGCCAGTACATAGGTTCCACAAATGGGCCACTGATTTGAAGGCATAGCTTTTAAACAGAAATATAGGGCAGCTCCCCATTGTTTCACAGATGTGGTGTCTAAAAAATCTTTGGGAGTGAATTGAGAGTGACAACTTCATGATTTTTAGTGAATAATCAAGCTATAATTGCTACAATCAGACTTCTTTCACTGATAAAGCTTTCTTCCAATGAGTATGGGTTTTGCCTTTTTCTTGGAATTGGATTTTTTTCACTTGACAGGAATCATGTTATCAGATTTGTTGAGAATGAAAGGTGTGACTTCAACATAGGATGAATATTTTTCTTTTCCTTCCTTCCTTTCTTCCTTTCTTCCTTTCTTTCTTCCTTTCTTCCTTTCTTTCTTTCTTTCTTTCTTTCTTTCTTTCTTTCTTTCTTTCTTTCTTTCTTTCTTTCTTTCTTTCTTTCTTTCTTTCTTTCTTTCTTTCTTTCTTTCTTTCTTTCCTCTCTTTCCCCTTCCTTCCTTTCTCTTTCTTTCTCTCTCTCTCTCTCTTCCTTTTTCTTTCTTTTCTTTTCTCTCTTCTCCTGAGGCTATAGTGGTCTGAATCGGTTTCTTATCTCGGATTACTTCTCTGCCAAAGAAAGGAACAGTAAAGTATTAGTGAATAGATGAATGATTAGAGGCCTCTTATCCCTCACCCTCTCTTTATGGAATTGAAAAGTCCATTTGTCTAGAGGTGGCTAACCAGGCATGGCAGAGGTAATTCAATGAAGATATTATTATTATTAGGAATAATGATGGCAAAACTAAAGTTTGAGACAGAGCTACTACGTAATGAGCATTAGAAGCAGCAACCTTGCATTTAGATATTACTATGTCATTTTCAATAACATTTTGCAAAATTCTCATTTGATTCTATTGATGGCCAAGTGAAGCAAGCAGATATGGCATTTGTTATTCTGATTTTTACAGATGAAAAAACTCAGAGCATGATGAGTCACTCAAGGCCCTGAGGATAGTTAGTCACTGGTCAAATTCTAGTCCACCTTACTCTATTTAGTGCTTTTTAGCATCCCACCATGTTGGCTCATCAGAATAAGTAAGTAATTCTGTTGAGTTTTGATGCTGAGTCTTTCACATAGCATAAGTATTTGAAACTATATTTTAAATTCTATTAACCAGAATATTTGACCAATGCAGAACTTCCCATGACTATGTTGGAAAAGAAACCTGAAACCTGGTTGATGTAACACAACACTACTGCTTCTACTTGGCAGGACAATGTGGCAAAACTTTGTCACTTTGAATTCTCCCTAGTGGCAAGGCTTTCGCTTCTCTAGATTAATTAAACCAGGCATGCTGAACTCTGTCTCTGTCTCTCTGTCTCTGTCTCTGTCTCTCTCTCTCCCTCCCTCCCTCCCTTTCTGTTTGTATTTTAGACTCCTTTAACAGGGCAGTCTGGTGAAGCCTATAGACCCCTTCTCAGAGTCATATTTTTAAATACATAAAATAAAAACTGTATTACAAAAGAAATCAAATGTATTAAATGCATTAATTAAAAACATTTTAAAAAGCAAATTCACAGATACCCTCAAATATTTCCAGTGGTCCAACAGTCTATGGAATCCAAGGTTAATAATCCATACAGGAGATATTTCCTACTTATGCATGGTAATCTAGAATTCTCAGTCTTAAATGGAAAATCAGGAGGCAGCACCAATCAGAAGAGAACCCTAGGACCGGACCATCTCAGAATGGAAAGGGACCTTTGTGGTCATCTAGCCCCACCTCCTCATTTTGTAGATGATAAAATTTTGGGGAGAGGGATAAAGTGACTTGCCCAAGGTCACGCGTCTAGGTAAGCCTCAGTCTTAGGACTCAGGGATCCTGAGGCCCCATTTATTCTTTCTGCCTGTTTCTCTTTCACTTGGCAACCTTCTCTCAAATGAAACATTTTCCAAAATGTCTATGGCTTTTGAGAATTGCATGAATTTGACCTTTTTTCTTGTTTATAGGTTTGAATGGAGAGAATCAGAGATAAACAATTGATCAATAAATATGGAGTGTCTACCATGTTCCTGGTACTGTGCCAGGCATTGATGATACAGGCATAAAAAAAGAAGTATCTTTCCTCAAGGAACTTATGTTCTAATGATGTGATGAAGAGAAAGGGGAAAGGTGGGCAGTAATGAAAGAAGCTGAAGATGGTCACTGTGAGCTGTGTGTAGAGATGGCGCAGTAGTCTTACATTGCCATCTAGAAATAGGATCTTCAAATCATAGAAATGTCCATTTAAAATCAATTTTCATTTAAATTTGGAAATAGTAATGGGCCTTAGAATACAGAAACTAGAATATTAGAACTGACAAAAAGCTTAGAGATTATTGACTTGGAGGGTGGAGGGGGATTGTCTGAGTATAGAGGTATTATTGTACATGCATTTTAAATACTTTTATAACTTCATTCTGTTGGGAATAGAGTCTAAAATAAAATACTTATTGATGGGAGGTAGTATGTCTTAGTCAGCAGAAGGTGGGTCTGTCTTAGAATCAGAAAGAATTGGGTTTAAGTCTTATGAATTTCACATATTAAGCTGTGTGACACAATCACTTAACCTTTCAGTGCATATATACTAATATATGTTATATGTGTGTGTACTGTTTGTTATATTATATATCTCTGATGGGTCTGAAGTTTGGAAAACCTGAGTTCTAGTCCAACCTCAGATACTTTTTGGTTCTGTAGCCCTAGATAAGTCACTTAACTTCTGTCTGCCTCAGTTTTCTTGATTGTAGAATGATGATAAATAAAGCACTTACCTTACAGAATTGTTGAAATGAAATGAAATATCAAATGAAATAATATTTACAAAGCGCTAAACCAATAAGCCAAGTGTCTGGTATATAGTAGATATAATAAATGCTTGTTCCTTTTCCCTTCTGGACACACACATGCATGCACACACACACACACACACACACACTTATCACGTTGCTGTTTAAGCATTTCAGTTGCAACCAACTTTTCATGACCCCATTTGGGGTTTTCTTGTCAAAGGTAGTGGAGTAGTTTGCCATTTCCTTGTTTTACCCATTTTACAGATGAGAAAAGTGAGGCAAATGGGACTAAGTGGCTTGCTCAGGGTCATTCAGCTAGCCTCTGAGGTCAGATTTGAACTCAGGAAGATGAGTCTTCCTGCCTCTAGGCCTGGTGCCCTATCTACTACATAACCTGGCAGCCCCCATTATGTACACACACACACACACACACACACACACACACACACACACACACCCCACACACACACATACACACACATACCCACATACATATTTTGAATATAAATATGCATATGTTTATGTGTTTATGTAAGTATATACATATAATGCCTATAGAAAGTGAGAGGAAATACAGTAATTAGTGCTTTTATCACATATATTCTATAGGTAAATTTATGCTCTTATAGCACAGATGTTTTTGAGGAGGCCAAATTTATGATTTGATTGGTATAGGGAATTCCTGTTGAGATAACTCCCTTCACCAATGCAAGTCAGTATCTACTCTGAAACATTTAGCCTTAGAGTATTTCCTGGGATGCTGGGGAAGATTGATGATTTCCCATTAAGTCACACAGCCACAACATGACGAAAGCAGAACTTGAAGCCAGATTATCATCATTCCAAGGCCACTATCCAATTCATCGTGCCATGGCTATAGTATATAGCATGGACGCACCCAGTGGGATTTTTTCTCAGGGAAATATTAAACTGAAGACCTATAGTGCTAGAAAAGGGAGATGGCATGATATCTGAACCATGTAGGAACCAAATGGCTCAGAGTGTGCAACCTGGATGTAAAATGGTTGGCTTCCATTTGGGTGCTACTGTCAACTGTTATCTGTAACAATGGGAGAAGGATTGAGAGGTAAGACCATCTTTTGAAAGGTTCCTATCTCTCTGAACTCAGACTATTTACCAAAAATAAAACCAAGTATTCTGGATTCCACTTTGAAATTTGGAGGAAGTATTTGTAATTCATTGAGAGGATTATGTAAATGATGATGATGATGATGATGATGATGATGATGACGATGACGACAATGATGACAATGACGATGATGATGTTGTTGATGATGATGATAACGATGACGATGACAATGACGATGATGATGTTGATTAATTTATGTCGTGTTTTAATGTTTGCAAAATTATTTTAAAATATTATCTTACTTTATTAAGAATGACTCCTTCGAGTCATCTCTCCTTTTTCTTGTCAAGAATTTTTTAATATAAACATTCCTGGCAGGCATTTGGCTGAGAGAGAATACAGATCGGCCATTTGCTTCGTTCACTTAGAAGGTCAGAATATAGAATGTGAAAGTCAATGGAGCCTCTTACTTTGGCCAGAATCCCAACATCAAACTCCCTCCTTTCTCCTCTCAGCACTGCTTCTGCAGTGTCTGGTTGAGGTTTAAATAACTTGGTGCCAATGGGACCAAGAAAATGAACTGAGCCTCTGAATCCTCCTTTATTGTTCACAAACAGCCTCTTTCTGCCTCCTTCATCTTAGTCTCTGAATGACTATTGCTGTAACAGTGGATTGCCTGTAATAGACATTTATTAAAGGTTTGTGTAACCAATATATGAATAAAAGGAATGAAAAATGATTATGTCTAATGGAACCACTGAGTTGGAGTGCTGATCAATCAATAACAAACATTTATTTTTAAAATCAAAACAATTATTTTTAAAGAACAAAAATCTATTTCCTCATTTCTCCTCCTGGTGTGAAGGAGAGCTCTTGTAAAAAATAAGCAGTCAAGCAAAACAAATTTCCCCACGAGCCATATCCATATATGTGTATATACACAGATGTATTCACAGACATATATACTCAGTATCCCATCTTAGTGCAATTTAAAGCTTTAATAATTGAGCTTTAATTTGTATGTATTGATGTGTGTGTGTGTGTGTGTGTGTGACTCCCACAGTCACCCATCACCTCTCCATTAAGAGGTGGCTGGCATGCTTCATCACTTGTATCTGGAAACATGGCCAGTCATTGTGTTGATCAGAGTTCCTAAATCTTTCAAAGCTATTTGTCTTTCATTATGCATATATGATGTTCCAAGTATTATGCTAGAGATTGGAGATACAAAGTGAGAAAGGAAACACTCTAACTTCAAGAAATTTACATTTTTATGAGGAAGACAATGTGTACATACAAAAGTATATACAGATTAAATACAGTATCATCTTGGGAGAGGGGGCAATTGGTATTAATTTAGTCATATCCCCTGACTTCCCATGAAGTACTCTTTCCACAGAAATAATGCATGTAAAGCATTTTGGAAGCCAAATGTGAGATGTAATGAATAGAAGGATTTCTGAGATGTGAAGTCTAGCTCTCCTGCTATTGAAGTCTATAACCTTGCCGAGTCACTTAATATTAATGGGGAATATGAAGAGTAAAAATACTTTTGTGACAAATAAACATAAAAAACATTGACACTGACTGATGGAAAGATTTAGGGGTAGTCTATATAGTTAAGACAAATCAATGAGCATTTTAAAGTGTTTAGTCTGTGCCAGACAGTACACTAATTTCTGGGAATGAAAAAAAAAAGTTAAAAAAAACCAACCCAGTACCAGCTACCAACTACCAACCAACTACCCTCAAGGAACTCCCAATCTGAAGGCCATAAATAGTATACACAGTGGACTCAGCAAACTTGAATGGGCAAAATCTTAACCGTATACCTTTTCATATCATTGATGATGCTATTTTATATAAATAAGCCAAATTTCACACTTTCCAGATGGGCAAATCTATAGAAATGAATAAAATCCATATTAACTGGGAATCTATGTGTTTGCAGCCAACTTCAGGATGACATACTCTCTATGGTCTCTGCCAGCTCAAAAATTAGACTGGAATATACATGGATGTAATTTGTAATTGAGGTACAAATAATTTATGGCCTGGACTACCAGGTAAATTCAATTGAACCTCTCTCTGTCCCCCTCCTGCTGCTCACAACCTCTTTATGTCTATGACAGAATGCCAATGAGGCAAGCAAATTTGGCTCCTGGTTCATGAGATGATGGGGAATGTATATTGTTTAGGGTAAGGATTCTGGTTATATCTTGTCCTATATCCTCAGTGCTACACAAACAGTAATGGTAACTCATATTTCTCTAGTGTAGTGGTTCTCAAAATTTGGGCTGCGGACCCTTTGGTTCTTGCAGGGTCTATTGAAGGCCAAAACTATGTTCATAATAATAATAATGATAATTTGTTTTAACTTCTAATTAGGTAAATATTGATTAATATAATTCATATACAGAAAAGCTCTTTGGAGTCTTCAATAATATTTAGGAGTATAAAGGGGTGCTGAGATCAAGAAATTTGAGAACCACTGCTCTAGAACTTTGAGTGTTAAAATAATTTCTGTCAATAAATTTTTGTGAGGTAGTTAGTACTTTTGACCGGTTAAAAGCCCAACTTTCATGTTGTACTTGAGATTGTCAATCATAGGATCATAGGCTTATAGATGCTGAACTGGAAAGAAACTTAGAGGTCAGGGTATCATGAATATAGAGCAGGAAGAAACACCAGACATCACCTAGTCCCATCCTTCTCCCCCTCCCTCCCTTTTTTTGAAAATGAGTAAATAGTAGCAAGTCTAGAGAGGTCAAGTGATTTGCCTATAGTCATACAGCTAGTAAGTGCCCATCTGCTACCAAACTCTCATCTGTGGCTCCAAAGGAAGCTGTACCATTTGCAGTAGTCACATCCCAGTAAAACCTTTCTTAGCAGACAAGCTTAAACAAGTCTGAGGGTAATGGATAGGCCTCAGATCCACTGGATGTCTACACCAAGTATATATGAAGACTTCCTCCATAGAATGGGCAGATAAGAACAATTTGTTTAAACAGTCATGAAGTCAGTATGAGTAGATATTGTAGAGCGCTTGGTTAGATATCAAAGAAGACAAGGTCATTCACTGTATCCTGGATCATTGTCAGTTGTTCTGACTTGTCTAGCCACTGAAGTTTTATGACTCTGGAAGAGAGAGTGAGGTTAATGAATTTGTGCTACTCTGCCTCACTTAAATCCAAGTCAGGACATTACCCATGATGTTATTGGTTGGTCCTCTTCAAAAAGAATGAACAGTAACAAGTGACTTGTGATTTTCAGATTTTTGTAACTTCAAGCACCCTTGCCAATGCACCATAGTGCCTCCTAATCCCTGTTTTCCCTATGCTTTGCCTCTGAAGCAATGCCCATTCTCAGATTAATTAATCAAATTCTTCAAAATCATTCTAGTATCTTTGCCAAGAAAGTACCAAATCGGGTCACAAAGAACTGGGCTTGACTGAAGCGATTGAACAACGAACCACAATGACTTGAAGGGTTTATAATTTTGTTGACATGAATCCTCCTCCTACTAACATCTATTAGGCCCCTCTATTACATAGCAGATAGTTTGGTAGTTGCTGTAGCCTAAAAATTCAAGGCCTTCTATTCGAGATGTGAACTATCAACTGTGAACTTGGCCAACAAATATATAGTCCATCATTGACTTTCTGGTAGGATTTGACTAAGGTTGTGCTGCACTAACATTGCTTTGGAGAAGCAAGGGTCACCTTCACTTCCTACCAGAGGTATCAGAGGACTTTAGTGGAAGAATTTATTAGATGCCCAGTAAATAATGCAAGCTGCATATAACAGTGCCACAGAACATCAAGTTAGAAGCAGTCTTACTGGTCATCCAGTCCAGCAGCATCATTTTTACAGAATTGAGGCTCAAGGAGGTAGAAGTGTTAGATCTATGAATTCAGACCCAGGTATCCTGACTCTAAGCACAGCCCCCTTTCAAATTAACTTGGCATGATAGGGTGATATTAATTATTTTCCTTGAAAATGCATATATCCTAGCAGCCTTTTTATTGAATCATGAATTTAGAGGTAGAAAGGATGATGGAGTACATCTATTTCAATGCCCCCATTTTACAGATCAAGAAACTAAGGCTCAGGGAGGTTAAATGAATTGCTCATCATAAAACAGGATACATTGGAAATAAAATTTAAACTCATGCCATCTCGACTCTGGGGTCAAAGCTTCTTTCACCATAATACTTTCTGGAAATCTTTGTCCCTTGAAAGGGAGACTCACATTCAAGCTCATGTTTTCTTGAATTTTTAATGACAAACTGAGTCAGCAAATGGCATTTTCTGTAGAAGTCTATGAAGCTAATGAGCAAGACAAGCATATATCTGTCAATGAGTCCATGGATGAGCTTTGACTTGGGCCCTTCCTGAACGGAAAGCAGGAACAGTATACTCACATAGTCATCAAAGTATTATTCACAGCCAAGACCATTTGTTCTTCTGCTATGCAGTCATGCTACTAGTAGCATGACTGTTTTGAAAATATGCTTCTCTGTACTGGGGTGCTTAGTCAGGCTACATCTGTCTTACAGGGAGGAGGATCACAAATGAAATGCCTTTCTTCACTATTTTATTTCATGTTCCATGTACGAAGGTCCTCAGTTAAGGAGTAGGCAACAATAACTATACCAATCAATCAGTCAGTCAAATGGCTTTTATTAATCCCCTTCTCTGGGGTAGGCACTTTGCTAGACTACAGAGACAAAAGTGAAACATCACCTGAACTCAAAGATCTCATGAATAGATTTCAAGAGGGAAGCAGCAGAGCATAGCGGAATGAATCAAACTGGATCTGAAGTTAGAAAATTCATGTATTAGTTCAGGTTAATTCAATTAATATCTCTCTAACTTTGGACAAGTCATTTTTTTCAAGAGATTACATAGAGTAAGAATTCTGGATTTGGATTAGGGTTTTGAACCCTGGTTCTATTAATTCAACCTATGCAAGCTCGCATAAGTCACTTAAATTCTTTGGGTCTCAGTTTCCTCATCTGTAAAGAATCTGGTATAAGTTTCTGGGGTTCCATGAATGAGGAGGGGATGGGTGTTACCTTAAAGCATATTGAGGAAAAGAGAATAAAAGAGAGGCTGTACCCCCTACTACTACTCAGAATGGATTGTGGGAGGGTAAATGATATGGAAGAATGAAGGGCTGCTCATCCATTGCTTTCATTTTCTGTGCTAGAAAGAATGGTTTTTGGATTGGAAAGAACAGGAGAAATATGACCATTAGGGAGTTGATATCAACAATAAGTATGACTCTCTTTGATGACTTTGCCTTTAGACCCTTCTTTGGAGTAGTGAAAGAAGTGGCAGATGTGATTGCTGTACCACTGACAGTAATCTTTGTAAGATTCTGAGAACTTGAGAAGGGCTGGGAGACTGGATGAGGTCAAGTGTTGTTCACATTTTCTAAAAATGAAAGAAAATGAAGGTTGCAAACTACACACTAGTAAGCTCAAATATGATTTCTGGCAAGATGTTAGAATTTATTTTTAAAGGAATAGCAAGTATATGTATAGCTATAGAATTAGGGATGGCAAAGTGAAAGAAGAGCTTCTTGAGTGGGTCATGCCAGAGTAACTTTATTTCCTTTTGGGAGAGGGTAATTAGACTGGTAGAGATCAAGAGAATTCTGTGGAGACTTTACCTAGATTTTAGCAACAAAGTTGAAAAAAGTCACTAATGGCATTCTTGTGGGAAAAATAAATATGAATTATGTGATAATAAGGTTATATTGAGTTGAAGCTGGATATATATTCCAAATAGGGTAACCATTAAAGGCTTAATGCTGACTCAAAAGATCTCTAGTTGGAGTGTTTCCAAAATTTGTGCTTGGCCTTCTGATCTTGGACATTTTGATCAATAATTTGAATGAAAGCAGAGATGTCATCTTTCTCTCATAGATAGGTGATAAGAATTTAGTATGTAGAGTTAAAACTGGATTATAGAGTGAGGATCCATAAAATCGTGATATACAACAGAGAGCTGGATTGAATATGATGAAATATTATAGTTGAAAATTTAATTTAAAAAGTCAACTTCATAGTACAAGATGATGAAGGCAGGGTTTTTCTGGAAAAGAACCAGGGATTTTAGAGGCCTACAAGCTTATTATCAGTCAGAACTATCACATGGCAGCCAAAAAAAGCTATTGCAATCTTGGACTTTGTTAAGATAGATACAATTTCCAGAGCTAGAAAAGTGACAGTCTTGTTAGACTCTTCTCTAGTTTGGAGTAACATATCATTTGATGTCTACATTTAGATAATAAGCTGGAAACAGAGGAGGACAACCATTATATTGAATTGTCTGAAGATCATGGCATATAAGGTTGAGAGGGGATGTTTAGCTTGAAGAAGAGCTATGAGGTATAATGGGGCATGATAACTGCCTTTAGGTATTTCAAAAAGCTATAATATCAAGGAAGGATTAGACTTCTTCTGCTTGGCCTGGCCATCAAACACACTGGAAGTTCCAGAATCATATTTTGGTTTGATATAAAGAAAAAAATCTTTTGAATGATTAGAACTGTAACAACATAGAATATGATGCCTTAAGAGAAAGCATCATTACCTTTAATTGAGATTTTTGAGCAAAGTCTTTATGACCACCTCTCAAGTATAATGTGATAGATTCTTATTCAAATATGCATTGGATTAGGTCATCTCTGAGGTACCTTCCACTTCTGAAATTCTATAATTATGAGATCATCTTCCTATGGATTTTAATTTATTAGTCTTATATTGACTCTTTTTAAGGCATATGTTACATTTTAGGACCGGTCTAACATTACATGACGAGGCAGGTTGTACTAACACAGAAGTATATCCTAAAGTACTTATCCAAACTTCAATCTAGGTGGATCTCCTTGGCCCCACCTTCCAAACTGCGAGACTTGGGCTCATGCACTATAAGAAACAGAAATGCAGGTGACTAGTGATACATAAGTACAGGTCCATATAAAAGTGTAATTCTATTGACTAACACTTCTTATGGTTCAGCTATATTTTACCAACAACAACAATAACATTTGACCCATATATTGCTTTGAATGTTGCAAAGGTGTTAGGAGACTTCTTCAGTTCAACCTTCCTTTGCACTATCATAGTTAACAACTGACACCTACATATTTCAAGTGGGATATACCCTAAAATAACTTGTCCTCTGCTTGAGCCACAGATTAAAGGTTTGGTTTGACATTATCAATAGGGCAGGACCCCTTTGACTGGAAACCGACTCTTCCCTCGAAAAAAGGATATTACCTCTGTTAAGCAATTAGATGGAATGGTGGCTTGAGATCTGGACCCGAAGTCAGGAAATCTTGAGTTCAAATATAGCCTCAACTACATTTACTAGCTATGTGACTCTGGGCAAGTCAATTTAACCTTGATATTATTCAGTTTCCGCATATCTAAAATGGAAATACTAATAGTACCAGTCTTTCAGAATGCTTGTGAGGATAAAATGAGTTAATATTTTTTGTGTGTGTTTTAATTAATTTATTAGTTTAGTTTCAGTTAACAAGATTCAATTCCATAGTTCCTTGATTTTCAAATTTCCTTTACTTCCCTCCTCCCTCCCCCCACAACAGCATATAGTTCAGTATAAGATCTGCAAATGCGTTCATATTAGACATTATTCCAATTACAAAGGTGTATTGTACTAGGTGGGATGAAAGATGGTAAGGAAGAAATAAAACCAAACAATGAAAAGAAAAAAGATAATTTAGTTTGCTTCCCTCAGGATTCAGGCTCAGTTCTTTCTAGTTACATCTCTGGATGGCACTTTTCTCACTTTCTTGAGTCTTTTGGGATTGACATATCACTGCATTGCTGAAAAGAGTCCAGTCTGTCATAGTCGGTCATCACAGATATAGTATGTCTGTGATTGTATATAAATTTCTTCTGATTCTACTCTTCTCGCTCAGCATCAGTTTGTATAAGTCTCTCCAGGTAATTGTGAAAACCATCCCCTCCTCATTTCTTATAGCACAGTAATTATATTCATATACCACAACTTGTTTAGCCATTCCCCAATTGATGGGTACCCCTTTAGTTTCCAATTCTTTGCAACCACAAAAAGGGCTGCTAAAAATATTTTTGTACATATGGGTCTTCCTCCCACTTCTATGATCTCTTTGGAATATAACCCTAGAAGTGGTATGGCTGGGTCAAAGGGTATGAAATTATTTATAATCCTTTGGGCATAATTCCAGATTGCTCTCCAGAATGGCTGGATAAGTTCACAACTCCACCAGCAATGTATTAGTGTTCCAATTTATCCACATCTTCTCCAGCATTTGTCACTTTCTTGTTTTGTCATCTTAGCCAATCTGACTGGAGAGATGTGGTATCTCAGATTTGTTTTGATTTGCATTTCTCTAATTAATAGTGATTTAGAGCATTTCTTCATATGCTTATAGATAGCTTTAATTTCTTTCTCTGAAAACTGCCTGTTCATATCCTTTGACCATTTATCAACTGGGGAGTGACTTATATTCATATAGATTTGGCTCAATTCTCTGTAAATTTTAGAAATGAGTCCTTTATCAGAGACACAAGTTGCAAAAATTCTTTCCCAATTTCCCACCTCCCTCTTGATCTTGGTTACATTGGCTTTGTTTATACAGAAGCTTTTCAATTTAATGTAATCAAAATTATCCATTTTGCATTTTATAATGCTCTCTAATTCTTGTTTGGTCCTAAAATCTTCCCCTCTCCACAAGTCTGTCAGGTAAACTATTCCTTGCTTTCCCAAATTGCTTACAGTATCATCCTTTACACCTAGATCATGCACCCATTTAGACTTGATTTTGGTATATGGTGTTAGATATTGATCTATGCCCACTTTCTGCCATGCTGTATTCCAGTTTTCCCAGCAGTTTTTGTCAAACAGTGCATTCTTATCCCCAAAACTGGGGTCTTTGGGTTTATCGAACAATAGATTACTATATTCATTAACTGCTGGGTCTCCTGCACCTAATCTATTCCATTGGTCCACTACTCTACACCTCTGCCAGTACCAAGCAGTTTTGATGACTGCTGCTGTATAATACAGATTAAGATCTGGCATAGCTAGTCCACCTTCCCTAGCATTTCTTTTCATTAATTCCCTTGATATTCTAGACCGTTTGTTTTTCCAAATAAATTTTGTTATTATTTTGTCTAACTCTACAAAGTAGTTTTTTGGTAAATTGATTGGTATGGCACTAAATATATAGTTTAGTTTGGGTAAAATTGTCATTTTTATTATATTAGCTCGACCCAGCCATGAGCAATTGATATTTTTCCAACTATTTAGATCTGATTTTATTTGTGTGAGAAGTGTTTTGTAGTTGTGATCATATAGATTCTGGGTTTGTTTTGGCAAGTAGATTCCCAAATATTTTATAATGTCTACAGTGACTTTAAATGAGATTTCTCTTTCTATCTCTTGCTGTTGAGTTTCATTAGAGATGTACAGGAATGCTGAGGATTTATGTGGGTTTATTTTATATCCTGCAACTTTGCCAAATTTATTTATTGTCTCAAGTAGTTTTTTACTTGATTCTCTAGGATTCTCTAAGTATATCAACAAATCATCTGCAAAGAGTGATAGCTTGGTCACTTCTTTGCCTAATTTGATTCCTTTGATTTCTTTTTCTTCTCTAATTGCTACTGCTAGTGTTTCTAGTACCAGATTGAATAAGAGGGGTGATAGTGGACACCCTTGTTTCACTCCTGATCTTATTGGAAAGGCTTCTAATTTATCCCCATTGCATATAATACTTGCTGATGGTTTTAAATAGATGCTATCAACTATTTTAAGGAAGCCTCCATTTATTCCTATACTTTCTAGTGTTTTTAATAGGAATGGATGTTGTACTTTGTCAAAAGCCTTTTCTGCATCTATTGAGATGATCATGTGGTTTCTGCTAGTTTTATTGTTGATATGCTCAATTATACTGATGGTTTTCCTAATATTAAACCATCCTTGCATTCCTGGAATGAATCCTACCTGATCAAAGTGTATTATTTTTGTGATAAGTTGTTGGAGTCTTTTGGCTAATATTTTATTTAGAATTTTTGCATCTAAATTCATGAGGGAAATTGGTCTATAATTTTCTTTCTCTGTCTTATCTCTTCCTGATTTAGGAATCAGTACCATATTTGTGTCATAGAAAGAATTTGGTAGGACTCATTCTTCACTAATTTTCCCAAATAGTTTGTAGAGTATTGGAATCAATTGTTCTTTAAATGTTTGATAGAATTCACTAGTGAACCCATCTGGCCCTGGAGATTTTTTCCTAGGGAATTCATTGATTGCTTATTTGATTTCTTTTTCTGAGATGGGGTTATTTAGGTAATTCACTTCCTCTTCAGTTAATCTGGGCAACTTGTGATTTTGTAAATATTCATCCATTTCACTAAGATTGTCATATTTATATGCATACAGTTGGGAAAAATAATTCCTCATTATTTTTTTGATTTCCTCTTCATTAGAGGTAGATTCACCCTTTTTATTTTTGATACTCATAATTTGGTTTTCTTCTTTCTTTTTTTTATCATATTGACTAAGGGACTATCAATTTTGTTGATTTTTTCATAAAACCAGCTCTTAGTTTTATTTATTAATACAATAGTTTTCTTAATTTCAATTTTATTAATCTCTCCTTTGGTTTTCAATATTTTTAATTTAGTACTAAATTGGGGATTTTCAATTTGTTCTTTTTCTAGCTTTTTCAATTGCATGTCCAATTCATTGACTGAGTTAATATTTTTAAAGTGATATGCAAACTTTCAAGTGTTTTATGAATATTAGCTCTTATTATTATTTTGGTGGTGGTTACTGAGTTAGAAGAGCTTAAAATGTAGATATAATTTTGATTTATTCTCAGAGAATAGTATTAGGAACAGCCTTGAATTTTGGTGAGAAGAAAAATGACTAGGATCAGGTCATGTAATTTGATTACCATTAATAGCTATGCCTTTAAGACTCAGGACTTTTGGGAATCTTTCTTTTTACCCAACTCTCTTCCCTTCTGCTTGGCATGGAGAGAAGAATTAACAGCACCCCCTTTCTCTCTCTTCCCCTAGATCTTGGTAAATGTGAATGGAAAGCAACATGTCTGTGGGGGGCTAGCAATTTTTTTTCTTTTCTCTCTTATTCCTTTCACAGGAGATTTAAGTTTCGCTTGTGTCCAAGCATATTCCATTTGTCCTAGGATATTATCTAAAAACACATATTAAACACATAATATATACTTGTTGCCTGATTGACAGGTATATATTATTAATCCATTGCCAGGAGATGGTTGTAACTTATATTTTAGAATTATTATGGAGGGTTCTATTTATATTATTGCCAGAGTCACTTTTGACAGATTTATATGTTTGTACTGAGCTGAGAATTTCCTTCTTTTTATGTGCTTGATAAGTCTCAACTTATACTAAGTTTATGCTGATGTTATTGAGCTAATGATTTCCCTTAAGGAAAATCTCATGGTCCTCATTAAAAAGCCTCTTTCTCAAGGAAAAAATATGCATTTTGTGAGATTTTGTTTTCATATACTCTTATGACTCATACCTGGAAAATTCCAAAACTATCAGCCCCCAACAGTTTTGGGGTATAAGAAGACTCAATAAGAAAGTATTTTATGTAGATTATCTCATTTTGAGCCTGAAGAAAATCCCACAAAGTAGCAACTAAAGGTGGTGTTAACAATCTAATTTTACAGATGTGGAAACTGAGGCTCAAGGTAAACCAAAAACCAACTAGGACAGGAACTCAGATTTTCCTCATGCCAAGTCCATAACTCTATCCATAATGACATACTGCCTTAAAATGAATTTTCCTAAGATTCATTTAGCATTCATGGATTTCACTTACATCTCAACTTTCAATTGTCATTGTGGAAAAGCATCACTAGGGAGAGAATACTGTGTTGAATGAACAAAAAAAAATACTTTCCTGGAATACAGATGGTCATCTTGGGGCAAAGTTATAGGCTACCTATTCTTATTAGAGATCGTTCAATCACTCCAAGGTATATTTAAAAGTTTCCAGAATGAAACCATCCTAGTTTTTTTTTTACTATGTCTTTTCAAGGTACTGTTTTATATTCATATTGACTTTTCATACATTGCTTTGCTTAAGTATAAGTTACTATGTATTTATCTACTATAATAAGCAGGTGAGAGTAAATATCTCATCTTAAAAGAAATTACACAACCAAATTAGACAGGAAATGGAACCAAAGACAGAACTTCAAGCTGCCTTACTAAATAATTAAGTTATTAATTATTTAGCAAGTATATATTATAAGTATAAGGAGAGAGGGTTGCAAGTGTGAGAGTAGTTCAACAAGACCATCATAGTGGTAGTAGATTTGAATATGTATCATATGCGATGTTAAGGGGAGACTAGTACCTCTGGTGCAAGGGTTTGTTGAGCCCTTTTCAGGGCTGCTTATTAACCTTTCCTGTCCATCTGATTCATTCAACTTCCACCTGTGGCTGCTAGAAGCTATTGCACACACAACAGCCACACCCTGATAAAATTGTCTCTGTAGATGGGTTAAATCAAGTTGAGGGTAACCAATAGGCCTATCCATGAGTTGGGGGTGTGTATGTGTATACAGTAATAATGTGCAGACTTCCCCTAGCTGAATGGGCAGATGAGAATGATTCATTACAACAGTCATGAAGGTGACTGAACAGGCACTGTAGGGTGCTAAGAGCTTGGTCAGACATCAAAGACACTGCCAAGGTCATCCACTGCATCCCGGGACATTGTCAGTCATCCTGATTTTTATCTTATCACTGGACTTTAATGACTGGAAGAAAGAATGAGGCTGATCACTTTGTGCAACTCTGTCTCACAATTCCAATTCATACACAAGTAAAGACATCACCACATGATGTCATTGGTCCTCTTCAAAAACAAAGGACAAACAACAACAGATTTGAATAAACCTTAAGTATGTATCTGGAATGCTTCCAACAACTAGGGCACTTCTAATGGGAAACAGGAAAACAGTTGCTTACTAAAAAATGCAGTTTGGAAAAGGGAAAATAAGAAATATATTTTTATTCAAGCTCAGCAAATACCTGGGCCTTGGGGTATCCATCTGTGTTTTGAAAGAAAGCACAAAATTGAAAAAACATTAAAAAAATAAAGTGAAATGGTGACTCTTGAAAACCAGCTGATTTAAAGGATGGAAAACTTCCTGTGATGTTGTCCTCCCAGAAGGAAATTTCAGAAATCACATGCTAGGCATCTTCATTATATTTTTAAAGACAAGGAGCTTCAATGACTGTGTTCAGGGCTAAGAGTTTATGAACAAAAAGGGTGCAATTCTTGACTAAGCATAACCCGAGGAGGTCAAACATCTGTGATTACTTTCCTAACCTGTTGGAATTTTCTGAAACACTAATAAAATAGCAGATAAAGACATTTTGTGAGTGTAATTTACCAGGAGTTTTTAAAAAAGCTTTTGATAAAGTCTCATATAAATGAGGTTATTAGGAAATAAATAACAGTGGGCAAAAAGGCACCATCTTGTCATAGATTAAAAACTGGTTAAGCTCCTGGAAATGTGTGGGGTTTTTGAATAGAGAAAGGTTAATGGAAGGGTGACCCTGGGGTTGAGATAGGAAGCAGTGGCGTTTGATATATTTATTAGGGATTTGAAAGAGGATAAAGACAGCAAGCTTTGGCTGTCTTAGCAATGAATTGGGACCTGGAATCCCAAGACCCAATTCTTGTTCCATGGCAAAAAAAGACATTTGTTAATATGTCAACTTAATTTCTCTTTCTGCATGAGATAGATCTGGTGGAATTTCTGTCCATTCACATTGAGTTTGAATGCAGGATTGATATTGTGGTTTCACAAAACTGCCTCTTTTAATGTCCAGAGTATGCCCTCAAATCATGTAACATATGTTATCAGGTTAATGGTTTTAATTTTTATTCATTTCAATAAACATTTATCAAGCACCTACTATGTGCTAGTGTAGCACCAATGCAAAATTTACAGCACTCATGATCACGACAGAGACTGTGACTATAACTCACACATCACAAAATATGTCAGACTCTCCAGATAAAGAATTAAGCTGAAGGATTTGTTTAGACACCAGAAAACCAAACCCCAAAACCAGTAAGCTGAAGTACCAAAGATATTCAGAAGCCATAATAATGCTGAGAGCCACAGCATCCTTTAGCCTTACCATAAACCAATATAAGATTAATATTTACTCACGAAACCCTCTATCTCTTTAAGTTCCTCTGTTTCCAACTGTCTCCAACTGTCAGACTTGCTCTCTACCAGCTTCTCTGTGGACTCTAGGGGGCAGAGTTTACTTTCAAAGCAAGTAAGCTTCCTTCAGGCTCTAAGAGGCAGTTTATCTTCATAGCAGGGGAGGTCTTCAAACTCCCCCCTAGGTCTATTAAGGGGCAGGGAAGATCTTCAAATTCCCATTCCCATTGCAGCTAGGCACAGTGCTAATTATCAGGGATACAAATATGAAAAAGTTAGTCCTAGCCTTCAAGGAGCTTATAAACTAATGAGGGGAGACAAACAGAAAAGAAAGCCTAAAGGGGGATATGGGGAAGAAGAACTTGGTGAGGGGGGATGGCAGAGAAGTTAAGGAAGTCCAAAATGAGTGGAGCTGGATGGAAAATGAGGACATGTTTGGTCTTTCCTCTCCCTAAATGGAGGAATTTAGAGTCCCATGCTCTACTCAGAGGAGGTGGGAATAAATAATTCCTGAATTGATGTTTCTAGGGATTTCACTTGTGCAAAATGGACACTGATTAAAGAAAACTAATCCCCAAAGATCCCAAAGATCCCATACTGCTTGTTAGGATCTTCACTAGAACATATTTAAAGGTATATAGAATGAGCCTGATATTTAATACACACACACACACACACACACACACACACACACACACACACACACACACACACACACACACACACACACACACAAACCACCTGGTTGTTTTCCTGGACTTCATCTCCAGAAACTCAACATTTTGCAAGACAAAATCAACTTTGAAACCCTCACCTCTTCATGTCATTTCTCATCCCAGGTTCAGGACTTCATCATGCCCCTAGGCTGAGTAACCTGCTGTGCCCCATCTTTACAATTCTTTTTATCTTGTCTTCCTTATTAGATTATGAGTTCCTTGAAAACAGGCACCGTCTTATACCTTTCTTTGTATCCTCAGTACTTAACACAATGCCTGTCACATTATAGGTGCTTAATAAAAGTTTATCGATCTATCATTTATTTCATCTATCTGTCTGTCTGTCTGTCCATCTGTCTGTCTTTCCATCTATTGTAGCTATACACAAATTTTCTCTCTTTATCCCTATTTCTCCTTTTCTTTCCTTCTCTCTTTATCTCATCTCCTAATTTCTTGTCTTATCCCTCACCTGAATTTGATTAATTGGATTATGAATTGGAATAAAGATCACAGCTGTATCCCTTCATTTTTCAAATGCTAAAACTGAGACAGATATTCTAAGTGATGTGTCCAAGGTTATGCCTGTCATCCTCAGACATACATGGTTTTTGACCCATGGTCTTTCAAACCAAAAAAACTGAACTTCCCTCTATATCATGCAGTTTCTCAGTAACTAATTCTTAGAAATCAGACTTGAAGAGTTGTTCTGATAAAAATACATGACTTTCCTTTGCTCAAAGCTATTTAAAGGAGTTCCTGAAGTTATCAGGATTTCAACAAATCTGTGGGATGAGGAGTCATCCTCCAAGTCTTTGATATTTACTAGCCTTTTTCCCTTTAGCATTCTGCCAGACCATGACCTTGAAATCATTAATGTTG
>WOXC01011014.1:452500-542484 GCA_011680675.1 Gymnobelideus leadbeateri | reverse complement strand
GTCTCTATATAAAAAGGCATTGAAGGGCATAATGGTTAAATCCTTTTTTTTTTTTTTTTTTTTTTTGCTTTTTGGAGGGGGGAAGGTAGATCAATTGGGGTTAAGTGACTTGCCCAAGGTCACATGACTAGTAAGTTTTAAGTGTCTGAGGCTGGATTTGAACTCAGGTCCTCCTGACTCCAGGACTGGTGCTCTATTCACTGAGCCACCTAGCCTCCCCAAGAAAGGTTAAATCTTGCAGAAGCCAGTGGGGGAATCATGAGGTGAGGTACAAGAATGGTAGTCATTGGGAAAAGGAAATGCACCTTCTCCAATATGTAGGCACCCCGAGGCAAAGTCCTGTGAGCTCCATGTTTGTAACAGCTCTGACTAGAAGCTTCCTAGGAGTTAAGATCAGTCTAAGAAATTAGCTCAGTTCCAAGGGGTGATAGGAACTGAGCTACCCTTAGACTCACAGGATCATATATTTGGAAGTGCAAGGGATCCTGGAAGTCATTTAGCTTTAGGCTAGTCATTTTACAGATCACATTTCTAAAGTCATAGAGGCAGTAGGTGGCAGAACTGGGATTCAGACCCAAGTTCTCTGATCCTACTCACAGCTCTCCTTTCATTAAAGCATGCCTGGTCTACTATGGGCCCACCTCGGAGAGGACCATATTTAAATTCTACCTACCTCTAGGGGAGCCAAGAACAAACTCAGTCTCCTGGAAATTCTGTGGAGAGTATTTTAAAAAGTACAGGACATAGTCATGCTCTCTAGGACCTGACTTCCATGATCCTGTTGGGACGTCCTAACCCACAATTGTTGGAGACTACAAGAGAGAACCTTAGTACACATTCAGCCATGTGCTCTGTGTGTAGTGGATTCAGAAGGTTTTTGTTGATTGATTGTTGCAGACCATAAGGATGGTGGGAGTTTGGTAGGTGGTAGTGTATTGGGCAGGGATAGTCAAGGAAGGCTTCAGAATGTGTGAACTTGACTTAGAATCCAGATGATGGAGACTTCTGGGTCACAAGACCAACAAAATAGCAGACTAGACATTTTCTCTGATTCTTATGACCTCTCAAACTTCTCCAAAATACTAATTATGCTCAAGAGATAAAGCAGGGAGAGGATTCTGGGAAGATGACAGAGTAGGTCAGGAAACTCCACCCTTTCCGGATTTCCTCCCCAAATAGCACAAAATAGCATGTAAATAAACAAAAGTTGGGGGTGTGGTCTCTGTGAAGTATAAACACCTCCAAGCTAGTACTGCTGAAACAGAAAGCAGAGAGCCTTGGGGCTAGCTGGGTTGGGAGGTAACCTCAGCCCCATTCACAGGAATTTTCTTCTCCCAGTGTGGGGAATCTGGCAATGGGGCTGGGATGCCACTGACTGTGGGCACTTACAGGAAGTAAGTTCTTGGTTTTGTTTTCAGGCCAAAGGGGAGAACTAAAGGAGAATCTGAGGCTAGAGACACTATCCCCCCTACACCACGACTAGAGGTGATTCCAATAATAAATTGCTACAATTTTTTTTAAAAGAAAGGGGAAAGAACATAACCATAGAAAGTTACTATGGGACTAGAGAAGAACTAGACTTCATCTTCAGAGAAAGATATTGAAGCAGAAAAAGCCTTTTCTACCCAAAGAGTATGTCAAATGTTTACTTGACCAAAAAGAATTCATAGAAGAACTTTAAAAATCAAATGAGAGAGATTGAGGAAATTTTTTTTTTTTAAAGCAATTGGGGTTAAGTAACTTGCTCAAGGTTACACGGCTAGTCATTTGATTTATGCGTGGGTGCTCATTTTCTGAGGCCGGATCTGATCTCGGGTCATCCCAACTCCGAGGCCGGCGCTCTTACTCACTGCGCCACCTAGCCGCCCCTTTAGGGCAATTGGGGTTAAGTAACTTGCCCAAGGTCACACGGCTAGGTTTTTGTTTGTGCGGATTAAGTGTTGGAGGCCGGCTCCGAACTCAGGTCCTTCTGATTCCAGGGCCAGCACTCTATTCACTGCGCCACCTAGCCGCCCCAAGGAAATTTTTTTTTAAAAGAACAATTCAAGAAAAACAAGGAGATTATGAAAAGTCAACCAATTCCAAAAGGAGATCCAGGATCTTAAGGAAGTACATGATTCCTTGAAAATTAGAATTGGGCAGAGGGAAACCAGGAAAGTTATAGGAGCTCAAGAAATAACAAAACAAATATATAAAGAATGAAAAAATAGAAAAGAAAGCGAAACATCTCATTAGAAACAATTGATTTGGAGAACAGATTAAGAAAAGAATATGTTAGCAGAATTGGACTACCTAAAAGTTACAATTTAAAAAATCTTGATACAATAATTTCAATACAATACAATAAGAAATAATTAAAGAAAATTATCCTGAAGTGTTAGAACAAAAGAGAAAAGTAGAAATAGAAAAGAAAACCTACTGTTCACCACCTGAAAGAAATCCTACAAAGAAAACTTACAGGAATATCATAGATAGATTCCAAACCTTCCAGCTCAAGGAGAAAGAAACCACAATTAGAATCACACAAGACCTAGCAGTGGCTCCATTAAGAGACCACACACAGATTTTGGAACACTACATAACAGAGAGCAAAATCACTTGGGGTTGTAGCTGAAAATATCATACCCAGCAAAATTAAGCATAATCCTGAACAACAACAATAAAAAAATGGACATCCAATGAGTGACCAAACTTTCAGGATTTTGTTGCAAAAAGACCTGAAATCAATAGAAAATCTGACATTCAAGATCCAAGAGAAATATGTTACACATCAAGGACTAAGTACAAGGGCCTCTAAGAACAGACTGTTTACTTTTTATACAAAGAAATAAAAATCTCATGTCTAAGATTGTTATTAGTAATTGGGTAGTTCAAAAGAAAGATTGGGTTAGAGGGGAGTATAATGTGACACTAAAAAGTGAACTGTCTAGGAAAAGGTAAAAAAGAATAATTATCTTATATGAATGAGGTTTAAGAGGAAGAAATGACACAGAAGAGTTAGATGGATGGGGTGGGTTGGTAGTTCTGGAACTCTACTTTCATCAGGAATGGGTTAAAGAGGGAAAAAATATGCATGTGTATGTATGTACACACATATATACACATATATGCATAAAAGCCTTCTTTCAGGAAGAAATAAAAGTCGAAGGGGATAGGGAAGGGAGTATAAGGGAGGGATTTTATGGTGGGGGAGTGGAAAAGGGAGGGATTTTGAAATAAGAGAATGAGGGGGATATAGAAGGGCATCTAGATTAACAGGAATGGGATAAAGAGAAAACAACATATTTGGAAGAGGAGAAAGGTCTTCTAAATTCATATAGAAGCAAGAGTGTAAAGGGAAAGGGTGAGGGGGAGAATGTAAGGGAGGGATCTTTGGGGGAGTAGGTTAAGTAATAGGAGGACAAGGTAGCTAGTAGAAGCAAAGTAGAGAAGTCAGGACAGATAGGAAATAAGAGATACACATAAACATAAAATAGCAGGAGTAGAATTTATTAGGGAAAAAAGCAGGGCTAGGAATCATAAGTTCAGACAAAGTTAAAGCTAAAATGGATTTCATCAAAAAAGAAAAATAGGGAAACTACACTATATGTCAGCCATATTAATCAATATTTTTAAGACAATTTAAAATAACTAGACAGTATAAGGTTGGAATATTGCTAAGGTATAAGAAATAATGAATTGGTAGATTTAGAAAAATATGGAAAGACTTGGACTTATGAAGGAAGATGCTATCCACCCTAAGAGAGAGGACAAATAAGTGTAGTATGCTTTTACACAGATTCATAGGAATGAATATGTCTATAAATGAGTATGATTAAAGATATCTAAGTATATGTATGTGTAAGTGTATGTATGTGTATATGTATATATGTGTATGTTTGTGTGCATATGTGTATGTGTGTGTATCCATGTTTAATTGTAGCCTTCTTGGGGTGGGAGGAAGAAGAGGGAAAAAAAGAACAAAGTAAAAGTGCACAGCAGAGAGCAAAAGAAAACTTACAAGGAAGCAAAGAGAAGCTGGACAGCTCCAAACACAACGTATAGTACTTATCGCATAGACTTTCTTGAAAGAAACATTTATTGCTATATATTTTGAATCCCCTCAGGTTCTGCTGTGCACATGGCAATGCTTTTGTTCTTTCCTTATTTTGCATTTAAGTTTATAATATGTTTTTTCTTTTCTTATTGCATATTTAAGTTTAAAACAAATAAATTAATTTTAAAAAGAGAGGGATAAAGCAATTCCAGGGGTCTCAACAGTCTAGGAGACCGAGAACCCAAATGAGATAACAATTCAATGAACAAACATCAGGGAAGGCAATTTCCTAACTCCTAACATACTCTCTCAGCACCCCAGCACTCACCCTGCTCTGGTACCAGGGCTGCACAAGCCAACCCACAAGATTACAATAGAATTCAACTCTACCCTGCCCTACCTCACAGTGGTAGAAAACCCCAAACCAGAAGCTTACTCAGGCTGGGACAATAGCATTGACAGCACTCTGTGTTATAACAAAGTTCAGCAAGAGAACTAAGGAAAAGAGGAAACGGAGGCAGGACACAAATATTTGGGGCTATATGGCACTCCATTAAGCCTGAGGGAAAAAGCCCAGTATCTAGCAGAGGCCAGGTCTGGCTCCCTAGATGTAACTTGAGGCAGAGACTGTGAATCACCTGCTTGAGTACTTTGAGACCCAGTCCTCAAGGAAATTGCTATTAAAAGGGAGGGAGTCAAATAGTAAGCAATAAGAGAGTCTCTGTGTGTTTACACACATACGTGTGTATGTGTGTATGTGTGTATGTATAAACACACGTGTATGTACATAATGTGTGTATGTATATGTATATATGTATATTTCCCCTAAAGTGCCTGACATAGACACAAAGTGCTATATAATTATCGATCTAAATATTTCTATCTATCTTTCTATCTATCTATATTTATATACTGAAATTACCAAAGATCTTAGGAGAAAGAAAACAGAATTTAGGATGAAGTAGACAACTAAAAATTCAACTGGGCAGGGCAGGTTTAGGGTCTAACAATGGAGGGAATTTGGGATAGTGTAGCACTTAGCACAGTGCCTGGCATAGGCAAAAAGCTTAATAAATTCGTATTGACTGACTGACTGAAGCAAGTAGCAGGGCAGATAAGGATAGGTAGGTAGAACTTAGTGTCCAGGAGATTCAGCAGCAGAGATTAAGATCTCTGGTGAAGAGCCTGGGGTCAAAGAGATAAGAAATCAAG
This sequence comes from Gymnobelideus leadbeateri, assembly GCA_011680675.1. NCBI lineage: Eukaryota > Metazoa > Chordata > Mammalia > Diprotodontia > Petauridae > Gymnobelideus > Gymnobelideus leadbeateri. The sequence continues at coordinate 537,236 of WOXC01011014.1, read as the reverse complement.
CACAGATGGATCACTGAATAAATGTCAGCAATCTTGGTGCCTGTACTATACGATCTGGAAGCCAGGCATAGAGTTATAACTGGGCATCAATTACAGGGAGAAACTAGGGCAAGACCAACTTAATGCTGAGACTAAGTCTTTGGAGGCTGAGATGCTTTATCTTTTCCTCACCCAGGGACTGATCTTTGGCCATTGTTGGTGGGTTAAGAATATTCTGCCTTGGCTCCCTATGTCTAGATTCCAAACCTGCCTTAATGATGTGATTTGAACTCAGAGATCTCTGGTACTGTACTGGGTGTTGGGGAGACAGACAGAAAAATGGGACAATGCCTGTTCCCAAGGAAGAAAGGAAACAAGCATTTATCAAGTGCCTGCTATATACTAAGAATCATGTTAAGCATTTTATAAATATCATCTCATAAGTAAATCAAATCAAATCAATCAATCAATCAATAAAGGTAGTCTTCATGAAAAACAAATAAATAGCATCTCATTTGATCCTCACAACAACTTTGGGAGATAGGTTATTATTACCCTCATTTTCAAATGAGGAAACTGAGGCAGGCAGATGTTAAAATGACTTGCCCAGGGTTACACAGGCAGTAAATGTATGAGACTGGATTTGAACTCAGGCTTCAAAACTAGTTATAACAAGAATAAAGTAGTTCCCGTGTTTACATCCCTTTAAAATTTACTATGTTCTTCCACAAGAATACCGGTCGTAGGTATCACCTCCATTTTACAGAGGAAGAAATTGAGGCTTTTAGAAGTAAAGGCACCTACCCAACGCCACACAACTAGTAATTGTCAGAGCCAGCTTTGAACCCAGGGTTCTTTCTACAACATTGGAAAGACAGGGTTTTGTGGGCCATGACGGTTCTTCTAAGGTGCTTCCAGTTGTAACATCTGCGGCATGAAGGTGCTGGGCAAGGGAGAATTCTTTGGTTTGGGAGGGAAAATGGTAGTCAAGGATAGGAATGTGAGATATTTTAAAAGGTGGGCAATAAGGTAGAAGAAAATACAAAAGACTGAGATTACAAAGATTTTTTCCCAAGCCTGCTGCACTAAGGCACCTAGGACAGTGCCTGTCATGTAGTAAGCATATTAAAAATGCCTTTTGGGCTTGTGATGGAAAGAGATCCAGAGAAAGAACTGCGGAGTCTGAATGCAGATTGGAGCACACTACTTGCTGTCTTTCTTTTTCTTGTGTTGTTTCATTTCTTCTTTCCCATTTTTCATTCCATTGGGTATAATCCTTCTTTTGCAACCTGACCAACAGTTAATGTGAAGGTAGTTGTAGATCCTATATTTGATTGCATCCTGCCACAGGGCAGGGGGGAGAGAGAAAATTTGAAACTCAAGGGATTGTGGAACTGAATGTTGTAAACTAAACTAAAATAAATAAATTAATAAAAATGCCTTTTGATCTGATTGGTAACTGAAATTTAAACATACTTTTAATTTTTTTTAATTTCAGTTTTCTTGATGTGTTTGTTTTACACATTACAAACAGTTACAAATTACTCTTGGCTTCATGACAGGTCTCTTGTAACAAAGTAGAACAGTTAAGTAAAACTAATAATACAATAACCTCATCTAAAAGTTGATGCAACACTTCATATCACCCCACCTTCACCTTTCTTTTAATGAACAGAAATTGATTTCTTCTCCTACTCCCTTCCACCTCATTGGGGGAAAAAAGGGAAAATTCCTACAAGAAAATATACATAGTCAAACAAAACTATTCCTGAACTATGCTTACTCTTAAAATGTATGTTTCAATTTGCACTCTGAATCCATTTTCCTCTGTCAGGAGGTAGGTAGCATCTTTCATCATGAGTCTTCTGGAATCATGGTTGATTATTATATTGATATGAGCTCATAAATCTTTCAAAGTTATTTGTTCTTATAATATTACTAGCTTATAAATTGTTCTTCTGGTTTTACTCACTTCACTTTGCATCAGTTCATACAAGTCTTGCCATGTTTCTCTGAAACTATCCCTTTAATCATTTCTTTTTTGTTTGTTTTTGCTTTTGCTTTTTGGAGACCAGTTGGGGTTAAGTGACTTGCCCAAGGTCACACAGCTAGATATTATGTTAAGTATCTGAGGCCAGACCTGAACTCAGGTCCTCCTGACTCCAGGACCGGTGCTCCATTCACTGTGCCACCTAGCTGCCCCTTTAATCATTTCTTATAGCACAAAATCACAGTATTCCATTACATTCATGTACCATAAATTGCTCAGCCATTCTCCAGTTGATGGGCACCCCTTAGTTTTCAGTTCCCTGCCATCACAAAAAGAGCCACTGCAAAATTTTTTAATATATGGGAACTTTTCATCTTTATTTGATCTCCTTGGGGTATAGACCTGGGCGGCTAGGTGGTACAGTTGATAGAGCACTGGCCCAGGAGTCAGGAAGACCTGAGTTCAAATTCTTCTTCAGATATTTACTAGTTGTGTGACCCTGTTTGCCTTAGTTTCCTCATCTATCAAATGAGTGGGAGAAGGAAATGGCAAACCACTCCAGTATCTTTGCCAAGAAACCCTAAATGGGGTCATGAAGAGTCAGATTCAACTGAACAACAACAACAAAAAAAACCCAAAGTAGTATTACTAGGTATGCATAGTTTAATAACTTTGTGAGTAGAGTTCCAAATTGCTTTCCAGAATGACTGAACTAATTCACAGCTCCACCATCTGTGCATTAATATGCCCATTTTCCCAAAGACCCTCTACCATTTGTCTGTCATTTTCTTTTTGCCAATCTGATGGGTGTGAAGGAGAACCTTGGAGTTACTTTAATTTGTATTTTTCTAATTCTTAGTGATTTGGGGTATTTTTTTTTTCTTTTTGGAAGGCAATTGGGGTTAAATAACTTGCCCAAGGTCACAGGGCTAGGTTTTTGTTTGTGTGTGTTAAGTGTCTAAGGCTGGATCCGAACTCAGGTCCTTCTGACTCCAGGGCCGACGCTCTACTCACTCTGCCACCTAGCCGTCCCTTGGGGGTATTTTTTTTAATATGGATACTGGTAGCTTTGATTTCCTCTGAAAATTTCCCTTTCAGTTTCTTTTATCATTAATCAATTGATCAATGGCTCTTACTCTTATACATTTTAATGTCTTCCATATATCTCAGAATTAAGATCTTTACCAGAAAAACTGCACATGTCTTTAACATTCAAGTTGTAAAGTTTATATTTTATCCTATAGGTAATAGCAAGCCACTGGATGTTTCAGAGGAAAAGATGTTTTCCATGTTTTTCTCTTTCCATACACACATATACACAGATATTCTATGTATACCTATATGCTCCTTTTAGATATTTTAAATATATAAATCAGTACTTTTCCCAAGTATTTTTTTCTTATCCTGGCTGTGTAAGTTTAAAGGCCAGAGAATTTAAAAAGGACAATCCATGGAAAAGGGGGATACAACGAGATGGTTCACATGAAATACAAAGGATTTGTTCTTCCAAAAAATGGGATCTCCAGCTTTTGGGGGGCCTGAATTAGTGGCTGACCACCTCATCATTGAGCTAGGATCCCCTCGCTCCACAGGATGCCCTCAAAAGCCCTCAGTCTCAGAGATTTCTGCCTGCACATCTCTGCTCTTTAGTTCTTTTTGCAAGAAGGAGCCAAAAAACCTTAAGCTCAGTGAGGGGACTCTAATCTCAGCTGAGCTTCTGTTGGCTAAAATCCCATCCATGGTGTTCTTTTTCTTTATAATATTTTTGTTATTCTTACTTAACAAACAACAATTAACATGAACACATCCTCATACAAGGAATAGAAAAAAGGGATTCCATATGAAACTCCAAATCTCTACTATGAACATCTTGCCTCTTTCTAAAAGCATCTAATACATTCAGTGTGTTAGTTTCAAAGCTGTCCTTGTTTATGTCACCCCCCAAAAAAACCCAACCTTTCTCAGTTCTGTTTTTAAATGCTTCATCACTGTCATTTGCCCTCCTCTTCCACCAACAAAACAGAACAAAACCCAACCTTCTCTTGAATTTAAAAAATCAAAACGTTCTTTGTGCCCAATTAGCTCAAAACAAATCCACACATTTGTTGTGTTTGAAAACAAATACTTCTGCCTCCCATGTCTATCACCTCTGCCAGGAAGTAGGTAGTACGTTTTGTCATTCATCCTCTGGAGGCATTGTTCATCAATGCACTGAACAGCATCCTTAGGTCTTTCAAAGTTGATTTTTTTTACTATGTTGTAGTCATGATATAAATTGTTTTCCTAGTTTTGTGCACTTCAATCTACATCACTTCATTTAAGTTCTCACATCTCTCTAAAGAGACCTTTTTTTTTATAATTTTTTTTTTTTTTTGCGATTTTTGGAGGGCAATTGGGGTTAAGTAACTAGCCCAAGGTCACACAGCTAGGTTTTTTCGTTTGGGTGTGTGTTAAGTGTCTGAGGCCGGATCCGAACTCAGGTCCTTCTGACTCCAGGGCTGACGCTCTACTCACTGTGCCACCTAGCCGCCCCCCCCTTTTTTTTTTATAATTTTCTAAATAATGCAATTTGTTGTATCCATATACTATAAGTTATTCATCTATTCCCCACTCATCAGGCATCTTTTTTTCCCCCAGTTCTTTGCTACCACAAAAACTGCTGCCATAAATGTTTTCATATGTGTGTGTGTGTGTGTGTGTGTGTTCTTTCCCTTTGTTCTGATCTCTTTGGGGTAGAAGTCTTGTAGCACAGTTTAGTAACTTTTTGGGTATTGTTTTAAATTGCTTTCCAGAATGGCTATACCATTCCACTTATACCATGCAGTGCCAATGCAATATTCACAGCACTGACAGCAACTATGAACAGGCCAGCAAAGTTCTGAATTGCAAAATATAACAGACTCTCCATATAGAAGACAGAAGCAAAACATTTATTCATACACCAGAAAGCCAAATCCCAACACCAGAAAACTGAATCCACCCTAGCAACAAAGAAGTTAATGCACCATAACACAGCAGAGAGCCACACCATCCTTTAGCCTTCTCACAAACAAACACTGACTGTCTCTTTGCCTGTGTCCTCTCTCCTCCCTTCATTTAGCTGCTCTGATTCCAGCTTCCTCTGGGCCCTGCTCCACCTGTTCAACAAACTCATATCACCACAGTCTCCATATGATTACATTCAATCTATTAAGGGGCAGGGAAGATCTTCAAATTACCATTACCATTACACACTATTAGTGTGCTTGTCCCCTCCCCCCAACAATTGATATTTTACTTTTTTGTCATTTTTGACAGTCTGCTTTGTGTAAGGTGGAATCACAGTATTGTTTTCCTTTGCCTTTCTCCCACCCATAATGTCCTGTAAGATCTAGGCTTTCTAGGTTGGGACTTCCCAAAGAGCAGCACAATTTTGGAGTCTTGATTCTTCCTTGGACTATAAAAACTGTGAACCACCTAAGACTGACTATTAGTCCCTCAATCTTGGGAGGTCCATCATTTTGCATTTTTTTCCTGAGAGAAATTGAGGATGTGGCTGGGCAAATGCTTTCCAGATCATACCTTTCTGTTGCATTAGAAACTTGCACTAGAGCTTCAGAGGCATTGTGGTACAGCAGAAAACATGCTGGATTAGAAATCAAAGGACCTGGCTTCAAATACTGACTTTGCCAATGACTAACTCTGTGACCTGAAGCAAATCATTTAGCCTGTCTTGGCTTCAGCTTCATATCTGGAAAATTAGAGAATGGATTAGATGGCATCTGATTTCTCTTCCATCCCAACCTTGTGATCTTTGAACCACTTAATCTCTCTCTGCCTCAGTTTCTGCATCTATAAAATGGAGATATAATAATAACACCTTTCCCTTCTCCCTAGGGTAATTGTAAAATAATAAATAATAATAATAACTATAAAATAAGATAATATTTGTAAAGTGCTTTGCAAACCATAAAGGACTATGCAAATGCTAGCAATTTTAATTCAGTTTTATGCTCAGGTGAAGAAAAGACAAGTCTCATTCACATATATGTATAGAGTAGGACCAGCAGAAAATCCTCTCCAGAAGAAAGAATATGAGGGAAGCATGTTAATTGGGTTGAGGGCATCAGTCCTAATGAATCAACTGACCAGCAAGCATTTTATGTATATTATGATTATGATTATTATTAGATATTATGTATCTTCTACATGCCAGGTACTAAGGATATGAAGACAAACATGAAACTATCTCAGACCTCATGAAGCATGCCCTCATTTCATCAGAAGCCAACCAACCAACCAACCAATCAACCAATTTAAATATCTTCTAAAAGGAAAAAGAGCAGGAAGGACCCAGGCCATGGGGGGTGTCACTCACATATGATCTCTCTCCAGGTTCTCTTTCCTTCTCCTCACTCATTTCAATGTCTCCTAGTTCCTTTTGATGTGTTATCTTCCCCCCTTAGAACATAAGTTCTTTGAGGGCAGGGACTGATATATATTAATATTCCCAGTGCTTTGGACCCATCTTGGAATGCAGCAGAAGCTTAATAAATGATATCTGTCTACCCCTCTATCTAGGAAACCAACATGTACACATAAAAATATAAACTGCAGGTTTTGCTATCCGGCAAGATTTAGATGTTTAGAATGAAAAGTAAAAGAAAAAGAAAAAGTATTCTCTTTTCTAACTCCCTGCCACATTGAGGATGTGGGCAGGGCAAATGCTTTCCAGATCATACCTTTCTTCTCTAACTGGGGAGCCTGCACAAGTTGAAAGACCTTTCCTTGGATCACACCTCTACTCTTCCATGCCCCTTCTCTCCACCTGGTTTCAGAGGTTGGAGCTTTCCTGAGATTTCTACATTCTAAGGCATCTGACTATGGTTCACCAATGAAAAGTCACATGATATACGATCTCAAATCATCTGTCTTGCTATTTAGTCATTTATTAATTGCCAACTACCGTCAGGCACCGTGTTAAGGGCTAGAGATACAAAAAAAAGAGGAAGAAAAAAACACCCTTGTTCTCAAGGTCTACCAGAAGAGTCAATATGCAAAAACAAGATATAGACAGGATAAATTAGGAGTAGTCTCAGAGGAAAGGCACTAAGATTAAGGAGCACTGGGACTTTAGTTTAGAATTCAAGGAAGTCAGGAAAGTCAGGATGTTGAGTATTGCAGTCATGGGGGACAACAAATGAAAACACTCAAGAGTCAGGAAATGGAATATGATATGCAAGAAGACCAGTGTCACTGGATCGTAGAGTATATGGAGAGGAATAAGGCATAAAAAAGACTGGAAGGGTAGGAGAGGGAAGGTTATGAAGGACTTTGAAAGTCAAACAGAAGATTTTATATTTGATTCTAAAGATAACAGAGCGTCACAGACATTTATTGAATAGGAGGGTGATATGGTCAGACTGGCACTTTAGGGAATCAATTTGATAGCTGAATGGAGGATGGATTGTAGTGGGGAGAGACTTGAGGCAAGATCAACCAGCAGGTTATTGCAATAGTCTTAGCATGAGGTGATGAGAGCCTGCACGAGAGTGATTCTAGTGTCAGAGGAGAGAGGTATATGTATATAAGAGACGTTACAAAAATAAAATAGACAGGACTTGGGGGATGAGAGTTAGAAGTCAAGGATGACAAGAAGATTGTGGTTACTGGGATAGTAGTGATACCCTCAATAGTAATAGGGAAGTTAGAAAGTGGAGAGAGTCTAGGGGAAAATATAATGAATCCAGTTTGGAACATGTTGAGTTTAAGAGGTCTGTGAGCTCATAGTTCAGGATATCTGAAAGGCAGCTGGAGAAGTTAAAACTGGACAAGTAGCCCTGAGAATCATCTGCAAAAAGATAATCATTGAAACCATGGAAGCTAATGAGTTCTCCAAGGGAAATAGAATAGAAAGAGGGCTCAAAACAGAGTCTGGCCACTTGGAGGACCCTAATTATTTGTGGCCATGACCTGGATGAAAATACAGCAGAGGAGACAGAGTGACAGTCAGATAGCAGGAGAACCAAGAAATAGCAGTGTCATGAAAACCTAGAGAGAAAAGAGTATTTAGGGGAAAAGGGTGATGTCAAAGGCTGCAAAGAGATTAAGAATGTTGAGCACTGAAAAAAGACTATTAGGTTTGGCAATTGGTAACTTTGAAGAGAACAGTTTCAATGGAATAATGAGTTTGGGAGCTGAACTACAAAGAGTTAAGAGGAGCGGGAGAGGAAAGGAAGGGAGGGCACCTATTGTAGATTACATTTTCAAGGATTTTAACCACAAAAGGAAGAAGACATACAGGGATCCAGGGAAGTGTTTTTGTTTTTTTAATGGGGAGCCTTGAGCATGTTTATAGACAGTAAGGAAGAAGCCAATAGACAGGGTGTGACTGGAGATTATTGAGAGTATAGGGACACTGGAGTAGGTAGGAATGGGACCACTTGTGCACATGGGATTTGCATTGGCAAGAAGCATGACATAATCTGGTGTTTCTGTGTGCTTGCTCCCATGCTTTTTGGCATGGTGTTTTCAGCCATGTTGTCAAACGCCTTCAATGAGGACAATCATGGCATCAAGGTCAGCTACTGCACTGATGGTAAATTATTCAATTTGAAAAATGGAGGAAGTGTTGGTGCATGATTTTTTGTTTGCAAATTATTGTGCACTTGATGCAGCCCCTGAAGTTGAGATGCCACAAAGTATGGATTGATTGTCTGCTGCTTGTGCTAATTTTGGCCTAACAATTAGTACCAAGAAAACACAGGTGCTCCAACAGCCACCAGACCATTTATATGTGGAACCATTGGTTACAGCAAATAGAGAAGTTTTGAGTTCTGTGGATAAAGTCACTTACCTTGGCAGTTTACTTTCCAGGGATGTCCACATTGATAACGTGGTAGACGAATGAGTTGCCAGTTGCCAGAGCTAGCTTATTGTTTGGGAGGCTCTGAAGGAAAGCGTGGGGGAGAAGAGGTATTAGACTGACTACCAAACTGAAGATCTACAGAGCTGTGGTGCTGACCTCATTGTTGTAGGTCTGTGAAACCTCGACAGCCTACCAGTGCCATGCCAGGAAATGGAACAGCTTCCATTTGAATTGTCTTATGAAGATTTGAAGATCATATGACAGGATACGGTAGCAGACGCTGAAATTCTTTCTCAAACTAAACCACCAAGCATTCAACCTCTACTGCAGATAGCACAACTATGATAGGCTGGTCATATTGTTTGAATGCCAACATAGGCTTGCCTAAACGACCATTTTATGGAAAACCAACAGAAGGTAAGCAGGGTGGTCAGAAAAAGCAATACAAAGACACTCTCAAGGTGTCTTTTAAGACAGGAAATGGGAAACACAGACACAGGACCTCCCAGCCTTGGCTTGCCCTCATCAGACAACATCCTATGCTGTGCTCCAAGCAGAATTACAGTAGCTCAAAAGAAACATGAGATACACAAATTTAGAGAATACCTCACAAATGTTCACATGGACTATTGGTGCCCAATCTGTGGTAGAGCCTTCTGAGCTCACATTGGTCTGATCAGCCACAGTTGGACACACTATAACTTGACTCTAACATAATAATGTCATTTTGGTCCTCTTCAAGATTGAAGGACAACAACAAATAGGAGTAAGGAGCAGATAGTGGCAGGAGGTAATTGAGTGATGTGACATGAGAAGCAGGAAAGAAGAGGGAGCTGTTGGCAATTGGCTCCAGGTTTTTTTCAGTAAAGTATGAGGCAGGTCTCTCAGCTGAGAGGGTGAGAAAGACAAAGCTATCAAGGATCTGAGGAGGAATGAAAAGGTTTGAAAAGGCCACTGCAGTGAGTGGAATAGTGAGTCGATTAGGGAGATGTAAAAGGATTTGTTTTGTAAGGACCCAGTTAAGATTATACGAAATACATTAATAGTATGTTGTAGCAGTCAGCCCAGTTTTGTAATTTTTTCCATCTTCATTAAGTAATATGTGAGTAAAGGAAGTGGATGGTGGGAATAATCCAAGTTTGGGGTTTGGAAGGGCAAGACTTTTGACAGGATAAGGAGATGAGGGGCTTGAGAGAAGAGGACAGTGTAGAGTTGAACTTGTTTACCGAGGAAATGAGATGCATAAGGGAAAAAAAACATAGATCTAGGGCAGAACTGATAGACAGAAAAGAACTGAGGGATGTGGCTATTAGTAGTCTGCATGAGGACAAAGAAGTTTATACAACTCATAGATAAAATCAAAACCACAAACAGTTAACTCAGCCCCCAGACAAGGAAACCTCAGCATTCTGTACAGAGATTTAAACCTCTGACCTGTTTTAGTTCCATATATACTAAGCTAATCACTGGTGTCCTCCATTACACTCTCTCTGTACAGTTAATAGATATGAGTCACATATCACTGATGGATGACCAGTCATAGTATATAGGAAACAAAAATCAGAAAATAAAAATAAAAGTTAAACCTTTCATGTTCTCTCAAGGATTCAAGACCACCACCAGCAATGCCAATCTCTTTCCCACCACTAGAGGTCTTCGTTCTGGAAAATAAAAAGGTCTGTCTGCTGGAGCCCAACCTAAAATGCTTAGATTAGACTCTGGTTTTGCAAAACACCTGCAGGAGTTTTCCCTAGTTCTCTAACCACTGGCATCATGTAGTTGCTATACTTGTTGTTCTTACAAACTTGACCTCCATCCCATGAATGCCATCAAAGCCAGTGCCACATCTTCCTGGGGCTGCTACCCCAGGTGACGCCACCATTTTATCCACCTCTTCAAACTCATATGTCTCACCATTCCAGTCTATGTTTCTCCCTTTTCCAGTTGTAGTCTTAATCTCAATGTTATAATCATAGAGGTTTCTGTTCTGACCTGTGGAACGACATTTCTCACGATCCTGAGGCACTTGAGTGACAATAAGTTTATACACATTTCTAAAATTAGCCTGGCAATTTATATTGGCATTGGATGCCACCAATGAGGAACTCCTTTACCAATGTAGGTTGATACTTTCTCTACAAGTTATATATAGTCTTAGAATTGCCTAGGGCATTGTGATCCGAAGAAGCTGCATAGTTATGGAATTAGAAAAGCACATTTTAACATTATTGTATTTTTTAGATTTTGTCAAACATTTCCCAATTACGTTTTAATCCAATTCTGGCCTCACTCAAGAGTCTTGAAGGCCACATACATGTCTGCTGGTCTTTGTGTTTGATATCTCTCTATGACATTAAATCGCCTCCATGTACAAATTATACACATAGGAAATGAAAAATAATGTGGAGGGGATTGGAGAAGGAAGGAGTACTAGAAAGCGTTCTATAGAACACTGTACTTGAGCTGAGCTTTGAGCACAGAAGAAAGGGCCAGAACATAGCGCCATTGAGACCAGCTGAATGACAAGGGTATTTAAAAAATAAATATGATGACAATGCAGCCAAATGGTGTGTTCAAATGGCTCTGAAAAAACACAACCAATTATACAATATTCAGAGATCAGATGAAGAAATACAATCACTGGTCTCCTCTGAATGCCTACAAATGAGAAAAGGAAAGAGAAATGGACCAAGTAAAGCAGCAGGAACGAGCTAATGCTTTCTAAGCCAGCCACCCACAAGGAAGAAAATCAGAAACATGGATATAGGAAGAGCCCAATGATGAAGGAAAGTCATGGAGTACCACAAAATCTGGATAGGAATTGATGATCTTATAAGAACTGATGGTAGGATCCTTGTTGAAGTTATTTTTTTCTTATGATTTGTCTCTTGTGACTCTTGGGGTAGGAGTGAAATCTCCTATCTTTCTTTCTTTTTTTTTTTTGCTTTTTGGAGGGCAATTGGGGGTAAGTGACTTGCCCAAGGTCACACAGCTAAATCTCTTATCTTTTTAATGAATAAAATTATAATTTTGCCCACTTGCAAAAGGGTTATTTTATTCACTTGTTATCATGCTACTGAAGCAGGGTCTGTCTGAAGCTCCCACGATTATGGCCTCACCACACAGGCTTTCAATTAAACCAAATACTCCTCAACTGCACTCTTATTAGTTTATTTGGTCTTAGAGCTTCCCCTATCCAAGAGTTAATGACAGAGGCATACCTAGGACAGGATATTGAGGGCTGTGTCCCAGGACATCAAAATATAGAGGGTGCTGACAGCACCTGAAATTCATTAGCAATGTAAAAACAAAAGAGCTTAGCATTTAATTATTGTAGCAGACACAATCCAGACTTCTACTTGTATCTCTTTCCTAGCTATGACCCTCCTCTTTTCCTGGGGCCTCACAGTCTTCTGAGTTTTCTATTCACATTTACTCCCACATAAATTTATATTAAACCCATTTGAAGAACATTTTGTGCTACATGTACCAAATGCAAAAATTTCTTGGTATATAATAGCATTGTGTAGAGGCCTCTGGATCCAGGACCTCAGAAGCAATGTGGTACATCAGAAAGAATACAGAATTTTTAGTTAGGGGATCTGAGTTCAAAGCCTAGCTCTACTATTTACCATCTATGTGAGCTGGAGCAAGTTCTTTGAACTGTCTGGCCTCAATTGCTTCATTCATAAAGTGAGGGGCCTACATTAATTGTGAAGTGGGAATGTTCTTGTGTGACTCCGCACTCTTGTGATTAAGGAAGAATCAATGATTCAGTAGACATTTTTAAAAGGGAGGGACCTCATAGGAATCTTCCCATTCATCCATTTCTCCTCTTCTTCCTTCTTTTCTTCTGCCCTTCCCTCTCTTCTCATGTTGATTATGATTGTCTTGAGTTGCTTCCTGTGAGGTGGGGAGAATTGCCCTATCCTCCATGCCAACTGCTAGGTGGGCATGAGAACGTGGTCACTCAAAGTTGTGTCTTACGCAGGCAAGTCTCATCCTGGGTTTGGGGCTGTGACAAAATGTATTTCACTCCTTTCATTGCAAGGGTAAAGGGACTATGAGAATGGAACATTATATACTATAAGACTTAGTAGATAATGTAGGTTCATTTTAATTAATTGCTTTTTTTCTTCTTAAAAATTCTTTATTACAAGTGTAATGCCTTGTAAATTGTTACATATTATATCATAATATCATATAATGGTTGGTTGGTTGGTGCCTTTCATTCTCGAAGAGGACCAAAATGACATCACTATGCTGGAGTTAAGTTTCAGTGTGTCTAACTGGGGCTGATCAGACCAATATGAGCTCAGAATGCTCTACCATAGGTCAGGCACAAATAGTCCTTGTGAATATTTGGGGTGGAATCTCTAAATTTATGTATGGAGCTTTTCTCAATTTTCTCAATTATTCTCTCTACCACTCTTATTTGATTAAATTTTTTTTACTCCCATTTTTTCAGAAATTCTTTTCAGCATTTTTTTGGTCTTTGGTTGTAGCTGTTTTCACACCCTTGTTTTCTTCTCAGTTTGTGTCTTGATCTTACTGTCACCATAGTACTGTTTTTGTGGTCAGGTTCTTTTTGCCATTATTTGCTCATTTTTCCAGGCTGCTTCTTGACTTTGAACTTTATGTTAAAGTTGGACTCTGCTCACCTGGGGAGTGGTGACGCTGTCCCAGGCTTCAGAACTGGTGCCTCTGTTGTTTTCAAAGCTAGTTCTGGGGTTTTCAAGGTGGTGCGATTTGAGGAGAGATATGATCACTGCTCTTCTGGTCCGCATTCTGGTCCTTACCCAGGAAGGGCCCCTGATCCTTTGCTGCAAGCTCCTCAGGGCCCCTATCCCCTTGTGATCACAACTACCATTGCTTCTCAGAGCCCCTATTCCCTTGCAAGTGCAAAGGCTAATATGCCTCTCCACCCTGGAACTGTAACCTGGAGGTGGGTATTGGGAGTGGAGCTGCTTAACTCCCAGCCCAATGCCCAGTGCTAGCACAGGAGTCACCTGTTATCTCTTTCTTACTCATTGTTTGACCCTCTTACCATCTGTAATCTTACTGTGTGAGAGCGCCTGAAGCTGCTGCTGCTGCTGTCACTGCTTTGGGCTCTGTACTCCGTACTCTGGGTCAGTCCATACCCCAATGTCACAGATTTCTCCTTCTGTTATCCTCACTTGTCTTGGACTGGAAAAATGTCTTATCCCAAACTTTTGTTAGCTGTGCTGCTACAGAATTTAATTTGAGGTCTTATATTAAAGTTGTTTGGAAGGGAAAGTTGAGAGGGCTGGGCTGAGTGCTTCTGCTCTCTCTACTACCAAGATGGGTTCCACTGCACCGAGTGGAATGTTGTAGAAATGGTAGAGAAACTGTTGAAAGATAACTTAACAAAAGCTAAAGAGGTTGTTTTCCTGTCATACCTGGAGAAAAGCTAGAGAAAACAGAAAATAAATTTGTCTTTCTCTATTGAACTGTTCTAACTTTTATCTTACAAAGAGGATGAAGAAAATTCTTGAGAAGAGACTTTTTGGGTATTTTTGGTGAGATGGCATTTCAGAAGTATTGGGAAATGTTCTGCAGTCATAGTGATAGTTTGAGATTATTCTAGCTATGATACTTTTACAGTCAAACTATCATAAATAACTATCTTTGTATTATGATTATACAGTTAATATTTCATAATGCCAGCAGCTTTAATATTGGTTTAATCTTAGGAAATGAGATTGGTTTATAGATGAGAGCAACTACTATTGGGAAAAGAGGTTCCTCAAGTTTACTAAATGAATAATATTTTATTAACTAAGATGGAGCTCAGTTGGTTGAAAGATATGTCGAAATTTTAGTAATTAAATAAATTTAGTAGTTAATTTAACAAATAGACTGGCCTAAAATTTGGGATGGTGATATAAAATATGGGAATGAGCCCAATAGTGTAGGGCAAGGTGCAATGTTATCTAGAAATGAATGTGATTGATTCCATATGACCTGACTATACACTAGGTCTTGTTTTATTAATCCTGCTATACAAGGGATGTCTATCTGCCGCTATCTTTATGAGGGAAGGCATATAGAGATATATTGAGAAATGAAGACAATAAAAAACAAAGCAAATCAATTTAAAACTTTTTAAAACTATAATTTGGGGATTGTGGATGATCAGTATCCTTTATCTTAGCTCTAAATCTTTGATCCTATAACCAAAGTCAACTGTTAACAACAAAGGCTAGAATATGATTAGGGTGTAGAGAGAGGTGGAATTAATTTGGGAGATAGAGTTGAGTACCATCTGGCATAGAGAGGGCAATCTGCTATTTGTCTTATGACTTTTTGAATTTTTTAAAATGCTTTTTCAATGTGGGGAGAGAACAGGAAAACCATTAGCTTGCTGGCCATAGAAACTCTGCCCAATGGCCTGCCAGAGGGACCAGAGCAATCAAGCAGAAGGTATAGACCAGAAGAATATTCAGGATTAAGGTATTGAATGGGCTGGGGTTAGTGCCAGAGGAGAAGGGCCAAAGCTATGGCTCATGGTCAACATATAGAAGACTAACATCTGTGGGGAGACTTCTAGACTGGCTTTTTCCAAATTAGGGCTGGCATGGTGCCCTGACAAAGGACAGATCTACAGATTTATAGGCTTATAACCACACAGGTGGTGACTCTCCTGACAAACTTGTGGGTAGTAATTCCAACTTTTACTGAAAATGCCCCCATACAAACGCCTCTTGGTCTCTTTTTTCTAATCTTCTGGGCTCGTGCTAATTTTCCTGTCCATCTTCCTTGCATCTTATAGATGGATAAAACAAAGTTCCAAAGATGTAAATAAACTTCCAAGGTCACACTCCAGATCTGCAGTTGAAGCAGAGAAGAGGCTGAATCTTTGCTCCAGTTAGATCTGATCTCTAATTTCATCCACAACTCAAAATGAAAATGTGATTTCGCTGGGATTCCTCTTCTCCCTAGCTTGGAAGATAAAGGGAAGCATTAGATAGAAATATTTTAAGTGTATTTCAAAATATGAAGTATATACATATATATCAAAAATATATGCATATTCCTGTATATACATATATACTTCATATTTTGATATATACTTATATACATGATATATCTATATCTATATCTATCTATATATATACTGTATCTATCTATCTATCATCTATCTATCTATAATAAACAAAGGCTTCCTTAGAAAGAGAAAGTTGATGGTGTGCTGGTAAATATTTAACAACCAGCTCTCCCCCCCCCAAATTGTAGGGAGCACTCACTTTTAAGCTTAATCTGCACTTTTAACCTTTTCTCAACCACTTTCCTACATATCGACAGTCAATAAAACAATAAATCTTGTGCTGGTTGTAACATTTGCTGGTTTCTGAGGTATAAATGTTCATACTGAGAGTTTAGCAATCAGCTTTCAAGAACAAGTTCAAACAGGCCCCAGTACAACACCAGGAGGGTGGAAATAGACAGAAGTGACTATAATGTAAAAATAAAAGCCATCAATACAACTTTAAAAAGCAAACAAGTCTGCAACATTGGGGGAAAAATGATCATCTATAATTTCTTAGACAGCTAGGTGGCACAATGGATAGAGAGCCTGGTCTGGGGTCAAGAAAACAAGAGTTCAAATTCAGCCTCAGATACTTCTTAGCTGTGTGAACCTGGAAATATCACTTAGCCCTGTTTGCCTCAGTTTCCTCATCTGTAAGCTAGAGAAGGAAATGGCAAACCACTCTATTATCTTTGCCAAGAAAACCTGATGGGATCATGAAGAATTGGACATGACTGAAACAACAAAAAAGAGAGATTACCTCACAGGGTTGTGTCTGGCATATAGAAGGCATTATATATGATTTTTAGTTATTATTATTCCTGTTTCCATTCTAGGTCATAGGATCAGCTCGACAAAACTCAGCTGCCACCATCCTTTCCCCAAGACAATTAAATAGGATTAAATCCAAGTATTACACAGTTGTTCATTTATTCATTTCTCTCTGTACCCCAGAGAGATGGTGATGACTAAACAAAATGGCGGAGCTTATTTGATCACAGTGAGGTGAGCTCACTGAGAGATTTCATTGTCTCCTCCCTCCCCCCCCCATACCTTAATACAACCAAGTTAAGGTCAATGTCATGAAGTAAATAAATCACTAATTCTATGGTTAGAACAACTGCCCTACACTGGCATCCGTTTTCAGACAAGCTCTTATCTGTGCTTTCAGACAATGAGCTCTCTCTTTTAAAAGTTTGCCACTTTAACCTGAGACAATAATAGCCATTCTCACGCTTTTACCAAAAGAAGCAAACTCTACCACAGTTCCTCTTGGGTTTCTTCATTGGAATGGCCTCTTATTAACCTAAGCTATTCATTACCAGTGATTTCAGATGTGTCTGTGATAACCCTGGGCTGGTGTGGGCACCCATTTCCTCTCATCTGGATGTTTTTTCCCCCTCCAGTCAACTGTAATTATGACTCAGACACTCAGACAAATCTTTCTTCTTCCCATCCCTGGGCCATTTAAAATACCTGTGCATTTGATTTTTGACATTTCTTTGTGTCTCTTGTGAAATTATATTGGAGCTTTAGAGCTAGGGCAGAGGCCCAGTTATTCATTTATGAGCCTTTGGCTCTGTGTGTCAGACCTAAGTGGTGCAACCACGTATTCAGACCTTCTTCCCTGGGAATTTATGTGACTGGAAGGTGAGGTTGGAGTGGGGAAGGAGGACTGGGGTGAGGAAGCTCCTTTGGGTTGGGATGCCAATAAGGATGAAATAGGCCCTGGGATACTATGAGGGTTCTATATTTCTGGACTATCTGTTGCTAGGGGGCTGGAGTTGGAAACAACCTTAAAGATCATTTAGTCCAACTCTGTCATCTTATAGGGGAGGAAACTGATTCCAGAGAGGGACTTCTCCCGGGAGAAGCCACAGTTCTAAAGGGTAAAAGCATTTTTTTTCTGCTTAGAAAAAGAAGGCATTCTGAAGTCCTCTTGACTCCTGTTACCTTGTCAAATGGAATATCCTTGTTCAGGGACTCATCACGTCTCTCAAAATTTTCCTAGAGTGGGGCAGCTAGGTGGCATAGTGAGTGGAGCACAGGCCCTGGAGTCTGGAGGATCTGAGTTCAAATATGGCCTCAGGCACTTGACACATTTACTAGCCATGTGACTTTGGGCAAGTCACTTAACCCCAATTGCCCTCCAAAAAGCAAAAAAAAAATTTCCTACAGCATCTGGTCTAAATCTCACTATTCCCCATTATTCCTTACCTTGTGTTACATCTATCTGTCCATATCTATCCCTCAATAGAATGTAATCTCCTTTAAGGCAGAGGTTGTAAATTTTATCTTTGTATCCTGAGCATCTGCCAGAACAGTCTGTATATGCACTTAATAGATGTTTAATTGAACTGAATGGAAGGATATAGACAGGTTGGAGTAGAAGCAGCCCTGGTGGATTGAAAGCAGGGACAATACTCACTAAATGATGCCATTAGTAGAAGGTGTCTTGTAATGTGATGTAAGAGGGGCCGTGTAATACTTTAAGCAGTGAATTGGCCTCCAGGCCAGGAACACCTGTGTTCAAGTCCCACTTCTGGCACTTATCTCTGTGACCCCAAACATCATCTCTTGGGGCTCTAGGCTGAAGAGAAGGTGCTGACTTACAGTGGTAGAGGGGAAGCACCTAGACTAGAGGGTTCAGTCCCTACTCTTGAATCTTGTAATGTAAACTGGAGATGCAGGGCCACTCAGACTTGGGTAATGGGGTGGGGCTGAAAACTAGCCCCTTCTGCCATTTTTCTAATCAGCCTTGGAGAAGAAATCATGAAGATGTGACTAACCTTAGTTAATCTTCATAATAACTCACCTTTCTAGAATAATGTTTGTAAGGCACTTTCCTCACACTTTTGTGAAACAGATACTTCAAGTATTGCCTCCCTTATTTAATAGATGAGGAAAGAGCTAAATGACTCCCCCAAGGTCACACCAATTAGTGTCTGAGAGGTCAGTTGGACCCAGTTCTTTCTCAACTTTAAGACCAGGACTACAAGAGTAGCTTTCTAACTGGCCCCCCTGCCTCAAGTCTCCCCTTCTTCAGACATCTAGGAACATGATTTTTCTAAAGCATAGATCTTATCATATAACCCCCCTGCTTAATGAGCTCCAGTAAAGTCCTCTCTCCCCTACAGGTTCAAATATTGAAGAACTATACTAATTTAGGGCCTGAGAAAGAATTGTTTTTGCCCTGATGTCTCACTTGTAACAGCGAAGTTCCTAAGAAACGTTGGTTGAATTGTTGATTCACTATTTTGTGATATTCACTGACTTTCACAACATTCTTGCTCCTGGAGGTCTGTAGGGAAAACATGATCCCCTAGAGATGTCTCCTTTGCATGAGTGATTGGTCAAGTGGTGAGAAAGTGCTATAAAAACATTACCAAAGTGTGGCTCTCCTTTCTTTTCTCTAACTTGTTCCCCTCAATAATTGTGGACTAGAGTCACATTCAGACTAGCTGGGGTCAGAGAAATTGAAGGATAATGAAGTGTAGGAATGGCAATGGTGTGTTGTTTAAGAAAAAACAATGGAGGGACAAGAAAATCTAGAAAAAACTTCCTGAGGGGAGGGTGTAGAGTGATCCTTGTAGGGGAATTCCAAAGTTGGGGCTACAGGGGGAAACTGGTGACTGGGAGAAAAAGGGGACAGAGAAGGGGGAAGATTTTTTCTTTTTTGGGATCGTAGATTTGGAGTTAGGAGAGAACTTATTAGGTCATTTGGTCTGTCTTCATGTTTCATTTCAGATGACAAAACTGAGACCTCAGAGAGTTTAAAGGACTAGCTCAGAAGACATATAGGTTACAAGTGGCAGACCCAGAATTTAAACCCAATTTTCTGGGCTTTAAACCCAGCTTTCTTCCTACTGCATCACGGATCTTCTCCAAACTGAGTTGGCCATGGACCTCCCCCATATTGCCTTACTCTAACCATCCCCTTGCTCTATGTTGGAGAAACTCTAAAAGGTAGGATATGTTCATTAATCAACTAATTAATTAATTCTGAATTTAAATTCTAAATAGAATGAATGTTTCCTATACACAGTAGGACAGGAAAAGATTGCACATGAAACTGAATCTCTGTTATGGAGAGCTTGGTTTTCTTTTTAAATCTACAAATTCGACTTTCAGTAGGCCTGTTTATTTGTGACTCCTTCTGGCCTTCCTTCTGTTCTGGTTTGTTTGTTTTTTAATCCTTAAACCTCCTTCCACTGCCTCTCTCCAACTTAAAAAAAATTGGAACAAAATGAAGCACTCATAGGTCATTCAACAGTTAACAAAAGGGTATTTACATGGGCAGAGAAGTGTTCAACAAAGATAGCCATTGAGGACCCCTTGAGTTGATTCAGTTGAGTGAAAAGTTCTCTTTGCATTACCCATCTTGATCCACCAGTTAAACCTCCAAGAGAGACTTCCCATTCTCTAGTAATGAGGAAGTGATGGTGAGTCTGAGCCTTTAGTCTTCTGAGCCAATCAAATTTTTAGGATGATCTAAATACCTTTAAAGGAAAAATTAGCCCAACCTGCATGGGGAAGTAGTTAAGATATTGGTCCTACCACAGACAGCTACTGCTGGATGAGGGAAGGAGACCAAACAATTCCACACCCTCCCCCATCAAGGTCGTTGGAAAAGTTGTTTCCTTGCTCCTTTTTTGGTCCCTGGGGGCAAAGGTGTTTGACTATTGTAGCACATGAGGGTACCCCCAACTTTAATGGTCAGTCCCCCAGATGAAGCTACTCCAAGTTCAAGGTACTCCATGGATCTTATTCTGATTGAAACCCACAGCTCACATATCCAACACTGACATGGTTACTTTTATTCACCAGCCACAGGAACCAATTGGTCTTTAAGACAAAGAAAGAAATGATGAAATGGCATGATAAGAAAAGAAAAAAAATCATTCCCCCCATAAATCTGGGGCAGATTCTTCCATAGTCACACAGGAATAATGGGGACACATAAGGAATGTGCATGGAGGGGCATACATGTGAGAAACACATATAACTAGGGAGCAGATAGGAAAGGGCAGTTCCTAGTTCTGTCATTGCAATGCCACTGATTTCTGCTGTGATTAAGTTACATTTTCCCTCATAGACGTTATTCCTACAATTTTGTTGTCTCTGCTGGACACAATTAGGCACAATCCCCATGAGCACATAACTGTGACACTTCCCTCTGCTTCCAGCATATGGTTTTAGCTATCTTCCTTATAAGAAGAAAGAACTCTGGCATGCTCTTTAAATTCAAAGCCCAACCCTTTCTCAGAAAAACAGCGCTTCCCTTGAGGAAAGTTTGACTTGTTCCCTTCAGATCTTGGCTGGGAGACCTCTGGTGTCTAACCAAGATTCTTTGTTCAGGGTACCATACTCTTAAGAACAAAGAACAGACATACTTATAGTTAAACTGCTTATGCCTTCAGGCTCCTGTCTATCTTTCGGACTAAAATTCCTATTCTGCAAACTTAGGGCTTCTGGTCAGAGATTCATTCTAGCTTATGGTAAGTATGCCTTATGTCTCCTAACTTTGACTTCTGAAGGCAAGAGTACACCTATATTAGTATCCTTGTAGGGGCAGCTTGTCTAAAAATTGCCCCGGGGCAGCTAAGTGGCCAGTGAATAGAGCACCGGCTCTGGAGTCAGGAGGACCTGAGTTTAATCCCACCTTGGACACAACACAAAAACTAGCCATGTGACCTTGGGCAAGTCACTTAAGCCCAATGGCCCTCTAAAAAGCAAAAAAAAATTTTTTTTAATTGCCCCAAAGATATGGGTTTTGGGGGGGTGCTTCAGTTTTTCTACTTCAAAAATCCTTCTACTTTTACATATAACTTAGTGAGTAGAGATAAAAGAAAGGCACGGAAGCAAAGATAAAATTATTGTGTTATTAATGATGATGATAACAGTAACTACAATCTACAGAGTGCTTTAAGTTTTTCAGAGGGTTTTACATGTTATAGGATTTGATCCTTGCAACAAACCGGGGAAGTAGGTGCTATTATTTGCCCCCTTTTTATAGTTAAGTGACTTGGCCAGGGTCACACAGCTAAGTGTCTGAGGCAAAGCTTGAATTCAGATCTTCTGCATTCTAAGTTCAGCACTTTTATTCATCTAGCTGCTTCTATCATCTAGGCCTCAAGGCCTCTCATCATCCTTCCTGTCCTTCTTTGAACATCCTCCAGTTTATCAATGGCCCCTTTACAATGTGGTGCCTAGAATGGAAGACAGAACTCCAGGCATTAGTATATGAGGGCAGAGCACGTAGTACAGGATTCCTAGTCACAAGTACCACAGCTATCTTGCAGTAAAGCAGCCAAAGATTGCTAACTTCTCAGCTTCCTAACATTGTTCTTCTCTTTCATCTTTTCCTCTTT
Organism: Gymnobelideus leadbeateri; assembly: GCA_011680675.1. Classification (NCBI taxonomy): domain Eukaryota; kingdom Metazoa; phylum Chordata; class Mammalia; order Diprotodontia; family Petauridae; genus Gymnobelideus; species Gymnobelideus leadbeateri. The sequence continues at coordinate 514,998 of WOXC01011014.1, read as the reverse complement.
TCTCCCAATCAGCAGATGTTAGCCAGGTCCATTTGCACTACAGAAGAAGACATGTTCCCGGTATATGGAATTTAACTAGGGAGAGTGCTGGCGCCACCACATCCTGAAATGATGGGCGCCATGTTCTGGAATGCTCATTTCTTGTCTATTCCTGTAGAACAACAAAGCAATTCTGTGCCTTGGCACGAGGCTGAAACCTTGGAAAGAATGCTTTTATATACCTGAAGTGAGCAAACATGATAATGAAGAAGTCAAAAACATATCAGCATTTCAAATTCCATTTCATTCTTGTCCTGACAGTGCTCTCTTCAATCTAAGGGCCACAGAAACACTGGTTCCTGCATGAACTTTTTGATTTGTGCTGTTATCTTGGTTAAAATAAAATATAGTCTAGGGTGGAATATTAGGAATATCCTAGGCTCATAGCTCTAGAAATGGAAGGGAATTCAATAGTTAATATTTAGATCAAGCCCTTCATTCATGGGTCAGCTAGGTGGTGTAATGGATAGAGCACTTGACTTGGAATCAGGAAAGCTCATCTTCATGTGTTCAAATCTGGCCTCAGACACTTAATAGCTGTGTGACCCTGGGCAAGTCACTTAACTCTGCCTCAGTTCCTCATTTGTAAATGGAGGAGGAAATGGCAAAGTGCCCCAGTATCTTTGCCAAGAAAACCCCAGATGGGGTTACAGAGGGTGACATGATTGAACAAGAACAAAAAATCCCTTTCCTATACAGGTGATGAGGCTAAGGTCCAGAGAGCTGAGAGACCAAACTTGAGCTGTTTTAGATAAAAATTCCTCTATTAGAGTGGTTCTTAAACTTTCATAGGTTAGTCAATAAATATTAAGTGTCTTCTATATGTCACACACTGTACTAAGTGCTGGGGATACAAAGAAAGGGATAAGATAGATCTGCCTTTAAGGATCTTATAGCCTAATGGGGCAAACATTATGGAAACAATTACATCCAAACATATAATCAACAGAGGGAAGATACTAGAAGGCTGGTAAAGTCTATGGATAATGCTGTTTTTAAATAATTGAATGAAACACTAGATTTCAGTTGGAGGTGAATGAAAAAAAAAAAACAAAACACCTATTTTTTTCCCCATCCAGGTTATCAGGCCCCACTGAAATTTATCTAAATTGTTTCTTTAGAACACTAAAAATCCATAAATTTTTACTAGTGAATCCTGTAAGCCACAAGACATTCCAAATAGAGGTCTAGACAAAACAATTTCCATTGGGTCCCTGTAGCACATAAGACATCTGAAATGTCTTCATTGAATCCCTCTCCCTTCAACATAAAGGGCATTCCCAATGGAGGGCTCCACTCATCCATTGCTAGGACAGCTAGGCTAGCTTAAAAGAAATTAAATTCCCAAAAGCTCCCAAAGATCTGTGTCCCCAAAGAGATTAAGCATGAAATTGATTACTCAGGGTATCTGGAGCATTAAACAAACCTTATTCTATGGATCTCCAATACATAAGGACCTTGGGCTTAGAACACTGGCTGTGGATTCAGAAGATGTGTGCTCAAATGCTATTATTTGAAATTTGCTATTTGTGTTACCTTAGGCAAGTCATTAACCTTCTTGGGTGTCAGTTTCCTTATCTGTAAAATGAGGGAGTTGGTATCTGAAGTCCCTTTGGGCTCTAGACCTATCTCCCAGGACAAGATCTGTTCAAAAACAAAGTAAAAAGTAAGTTAATATGGATGTCTCCATAGCGGGTTTTCAATACCTTTACCTCTGAAGTCATGAGGCAACAAGATTTACATGAGATAGGCTGTGATGGGGGTAAAGAAGAGAATCTGAGAGAAGGAACTCTATCTGTTGAGGCTGGATGAACGGTAACATGGGTTTCTCCTCCCCCCCAAAAACCCTTACTACCTAATTCAAAGCAGTTACCCTATCACACACTCCATTATTCTTTAATAAAAACATCAATAAACCTAGGCCATTCAAAGTTCATTATTTCCTGGTCTCCTGGATCTCAAATCAATGCAACCTTTATTGCTATTAAAAAATATCTGCACCCGGTCTTTTGTACTGCTTCCTTGGTATTCAATTGAAATCTCAGCTTCTTAAAGATCAGCCTTCATTGGTGATGGCCACAGGGTGCAAAATGAGATGTGTTTATTTTGGACATGGCAAATGTGGGGATTTGTTTTGCTTGACTCTCTACATTGGTTACAAGTGTTTTCTTTTTCTTTTCAATAGCAAGGATGCAAGGAGAGAGACAAAACTGATTATTATTCATTGAAAAAATAATTTTCTTAAAAGATCAGCCTCAATTTCAAGCAGGTTGCACATTTTTTGCTTGGCAGATCCTGAGATCTGTCAAGTCTTAGGTACCTTTCCAGGACTGCAATTTCCCCCTTTGTTATTATAGTTTCAAATCAGAGACCCCCTTATCCACAAGTGATGACACATATTATCTCTTTTCTTTCCCCTCTAAGACTACCTCCCATCTACTCTCTGTCTTGGATGTACCTAGTTATTTTCATGTTTATTCCCCTTACTAGAAAGGAAGCTCTTTGAGGGCCTTTCTTTATAGCCCCATCTTTTAGCATCTAGCACATAGTAGAATAGGAATAGGGACTGGATCTGTGGTTTTATTGGGAATTCCCATTTAGGAAGCTCTCTCTACCAATTCAGGCTGGTCCTCTCTCTTCAACTTCTAGTCTCAGAGAATTGCCCAGATCACTGAGAGGTCAAATGTCTTGCTTAGGCTCCCACAGTATCAGAAGGGGGGAATGTTACTCTAGTCTTCTTGGCTGAAGGTTATACTTATATTGACCACTATAGCATACAGCCTCTCAAAGCATATGAATGCCTAATAAATGCTTGTTGAGTAATGGAAAGAGTTCTGTGTACTTGGAAGTCACAGAGCCCAAGTTCAAATCCTGCCACTTACCAACTGGTCTGTCTTCTCTGGGTCTCAGTTTCCTGATTTGTAAAATTAGAAGGTTGGACTAAAGGACTTCTGAATTCCTTTTCAGTTCCCATTCTTGTGATCCTTTCTTTTTTTTTTTTTTTTGGAGGGCAGTCGGGGTTAAGTAACTTGCCCAAGGTCACACGGCTAGGTTTTTGTTTGTGTGTGTGTTAAGTGTCTGAGGCCGGATCTGAACTCAGGTCCTTCTGATTCCAGGGCCAACGCTCTACTCACTGCGCCACCTAGCCGCCCCTTCCCATTCTTGTGATCCTAAAAAAAACTGTTTCTTGTTAAAAAGTTTGGTAAATTCTCCTTCTTGTAAGGGTAACAGGGCTCTTGCAATGAACAAATTAATTCAGGGGCTGAAACCTCAGTGAAGTTTGAGTCATAACCACATTATTATTGAAGAACCAAAAAGATGGAATCTATTGATCTCAGATCTGAGACTATCCAAGCACCGGGTACAGTCATTGACTGGTTGATAGCTCAAGCCATAGGAATAGATGAAATAATCCTGGGAGAGAGTCTACAACTCAATAAACATTTGTTAAAAGCCTCTTGTGTGCAGAGTACTGTGCTAGGCTCTGAAGGAGATTCTAAGTTGAGATATGACAAGGCCTGCTTCCACCATGTTTATAGTCTGGTACAGGGATGGGGAACCTGCAGCCTCAGGGACACATATAGCCTTCCAAGTCCTCAAGTATGGCCCTTTGACTGAATTCAAACAGATTTGTTCTGTGAAGTTTGGATTCAGTCAAAGAGCCACACTTGAGGACCTAGAGGGCCACATGAAGCCTCAAGGCCACAGGTTCCCTACCCCTGGTCTAGTAGGACACAGGGGAAGTGAAGAAGGCGTAAGACCAACTCGTATGGGAAAGGGGGGGATTGCTTACATTTTTAGAGATTGGAAAAGATAAGATCCCCGGAAGGGTTGTACAATTTGATTCAGCAAATACATACATATATGTTGATATATAGGTCTCTGTGATCCTTTCTAGATATAGATTTAGGATAATTCTGTCTCCCCTACCCCACACCAACTCTCCCCAAACTAAAAAGTATAACTACAGCCCCTTGACACAGCTGCCTATTCTCTTGCTTTACTCTTGTCTCTGATAGAGAGGTGACCTTTTTCATCAAGGTCAGTCTCTTTATACGTGCCCCTAATTCTAATCCTTTCTGTCTTCTTTTCTAGATTGTCCCCTCAATTATTCCCCCCTCTCTAAGCTTGATCTTTCCCTATCTACAAACTCCTTCCCTGCTGCCTACAAACATGTCCAAGTTTCTTCCATTAAAAAAAAAAAAGTATTTACTTTTAGTTTACAACATTCACTTCCACAATCTCTCGAGTTCCAAATTTTCTCCCCCTCTTTCTCCTCCCCGCTCATCCCCCCGTGGTGACATGCAATCAAATATAGGTTCTACAAATACCTTCACATTAAAAATTAGTCAAGTTGTAAAGAAGGATCATAACTAATGGAGTGAACAATGAGGAAGAAGGGACAAAACAAGACAAAACACAAAAGAGAGAGAGCAAGTAGTTTGTTTCAATTTGCACTCAGACTCTTTATCTGGATGTGGAAGTTTAGAGTTCTTTATCTGGATGTGGAAGCCCTTTCCATCATGAGTCTTTTGTACTTGCCTTCTAACCTTGTATTGCTGAGAGGAGCCCAGTCTATCAAAGGTATTTGTCACACATATGTTGTCTGTAATTGTGGTTCTGCTCTCCTCACTCAGCATCAGTTTATATAAATCTCTTCAGGTTATTACGAAGTTCATCTGCTCCTCATTTCTTTTTTTTAAGGACTTATTTTATCTTTTTATTTTTAGTTTACAACATTCATTTCCACAAGATTTTGAGTTAAAATTTTCTCCCCATCTTTCCCCTGACCACCACCCCAAAACATCGATCCCATTGAATACCCCCTCCCCTAATCTGCTCTCTCCTATGTCCTCTCCTAGGCCCCCTCCGACTTTCCAGTAGGGCAAGATGGATCTCCATAGCCCAGTGGCTGTATTTCCTATTTCCCAGTTGCATGTAAAAAAAAAAAGTAATAATATACATTTTTTAACATTTGATTTTAAAACTTTGAATTTCAGATTCTTTCCCTTCTTCCGTCGTTACCCACCCTTACTGGGAAGATAAACAATTCAATATAGGTTGTACATGTATACTTACACAAAACATTTCCATAGTGGATATATTGTGAAAGACTGACTATATTTCCCTCCATCCTATCCTGTGCTCTTCATTTCTTATAGCACAATAGTATTCCATTACATTCATATACCACAACTTGTTTAGCCATTCCCCAATTGATGGTTATCCCCTTAATTTCCAATTTGTTCCCACCACAAAAAGAGCTATTATAATTCTTTTTGTCCTTTTCCTATTTGTATGATCTCTTTGGGATATAGCTCTAGAAGTGGTATTGCTGGGTCAAAGGGTATGCACATTTTTATAGCCCTTTGGGCATAGTTTCAGATTGCTCTCCAGAATGGTTGAATCAGTTCACAACTCCACCAACAATGCATTAGTGTTCCAATTTTTTTCACTCCTCTCCAGCATTTATCATTTTCCTGTTTTGTCATCTTAGCCAATCTGATATGTGAGATGTGGTACCTCAGAGCTGGTTGTTTTTTGTTTTGTTTTGTTTTGTTTTTTTGCTTTTTAGAGGGCAATTGGGGTTAAGTAACTTGCCCAAGGTCACACAGCTAGGTTTTTGTTGTTGTTGTTGTTGTTTGTTTGTGTTAAGTGTCTGAGGCTGGAACCAAACTCAGGTCCTTCTGATTCCAGGGCCATCGCTCTACTCACTGCGCCACCTAGCCGCCCCCTCAGAGTTGTTTTAATGTGCATTTCTCTAATCAATAGTGATTTAGGGCATTGTCTCATATGCTTATAGATACCTTTAATTTCTTCCTCAGAAAACTGCCTGTTCATAGCCTTTGATATTTTATCAATTGGGCAAATGACTTGTATTCTTATGTATTTGACTCAGTGCTCTGCATATTTTAGAAATGAGACCTTTATCAGAGATACTGGTTATAGAAATTCTTTCCCAATTTTCTGCTTCCCTCCTGATCTTGGTTACACTGGCTTTATTTATACAAAAACTTTTCAATTCAATGTAATCAAAATTATCCATTTTGTATTTTGTAATGCTCTCTAACTCTTGTTTTCCCCCATTAAAAAAAAACCAAAACTAAACTAAAACCCTCACTAGACTCTACCATCCTAACCCTCTCTTCTTTTTCCCCTCCGAACTCCCAGAATAAAAAGTCACCTATACTTATTACTTCTACTTCTCTCACTTTCCTGTCCACCCTTTGTAATCTGGGTTGTGTCCTCATCACTGAAATTGCCTTCATTAGAGTTACCAGCAATGGTATCCAGGTTTGAGACCTCCGTGTCAAGCCTGACTTCTCACTTTCACTCTTCCCCACACATCCATTCAAATGTCTGATCTTGATAGCTACCTGGTATCTCCAGCATCTGACTTAATCTCCACTAAAGATAGTCACCACCCTAGTTCAGCCCTTCATCATCATCTTCTACCTGAACTATTGCAATAGCCTTTTAATGGGTCTTGCTCAGGTCTCTCCTCTCTTCTCCTTGCATATATCATATATGTAGCTGGTTATTTGCATGTTGTCTCTCCCATTAGAGTGTATACTCCCTGAGAACAGAGACTGAGTTTTTTTTCTTTACTTAGCACAATACCTGGTCCATAAATAAACCCTTAACAAATATTGTTGCTTCTTGACTAACTTGATGTATTTGCCATTCAGTTGCCAAAGTAATTTTCATAAACTGCAAGTCTGACAATGTCACTACCCTTGTAAAATAAGTTTCAGTTGTTCATTATTAACTCTAGGAAAATATGAACAACTCCTTGTTTGGAAGTTAAAGTGCTTTATATTTGGTTCTATTATGCTATACTCCTCTTCACACACCACAGATGTCATGTTCCTCTTCAAATACTAAGGACAAACACAACCACTACCTGTGAAGTTCAGTCAACCTGACCTTCTCACTGTCCCTTTTAGAACACAGCTCCATTTCCCATACCTGGAATGCACTTCCTCCTTGTCTCTCCCTAAGGCTCAGACAGAGTACAACCTGATTTCTCTAAGAAGTCTTTCCTGAAATACACTAGCCATCAGTAACTTCTCCCCTAGCCATTTTGTATCTGCCATCAGCTAGCTATGAACTCTTTGGGGGCAATGAGCATCTGGATTTTGTCTTTGTATTCCTAGTGCATGTAATAAATGCGAATTAATTGATTAAGCAAAACCAAACAACCCATTGGCCATTTCTGACAGCCCAAATCTCAGTCCACATAAAACCCTGTACCTCTGTGCTTGGGAGGGAGGCATGGTTCCCCATCAGTTCTGAGGAGTCAAACTTGGTCATTTCATTGGTAAGCAGTCAAGTTTAACAACTCTTTCATAAAGAAAGAAAAAAAGACGACTTTATTTGCAAGCAAGGGAAACCAAGTCTGCTAGCAAATCTATTTTCAGTGATATAAACTCTAGCCCCAACATACAAAAATCCACAATATTAATCCCATCATCTGAAAGCTTTGGAGGAGAAAAAAAGGCAATGGGGGTGATGGGGAGAAGGGGCTTTACCTGCCAATATCTAGGCCATTATCGATTGTTCTTAACACCTACCAGTATAAGACAACAATACAAGTAAACAGTGTCTAAATGCAGGAAAACAACATTTAGGGCCACTTTTTAAGGGAAAAAAATAAAATGTCATTTTTGGGAAAAGTCTGTGTAAGAGTTCTCATCATCTTTGCAAACGTACATGACCATACTCAAAACTGCCTTCTAATGGAACATCCATTCCATCAGCATTGGAAACTCCCTCAGGGGAAAGAGTGCTGGTATTGGAGTCAAAGGCCCTGGATTCAAATCCTGCCCCCACAAGTCCTCAGCTGAAGTCCTTTGGCTTTGGATTTGTGGAGGAAACAGAGTCTGAGAAAGATGAAGTGTTTTGTCCAAGGTCACATAGGTATTTGAAGCTGTGCTCTCTTGCTCCAAGGGGCTGAGAAGCACCCCTAGAAGCTATGTGCCCTCAGCACTGGGGGGTATTGCAGTAGTTTCCAGTACCCCCTTGTTCCCTGCAAGAGAGGTGGTTCTTTGTTGCTGAAACATTTACAGAGAACAAGACATTTTCCCAGTACAGGAAGCCCTCCTCCAATCCAGTCACTTGCTTTTGAGAATATATATTGCACTTCAGAGTTAACAACAGGCAAAAAATGCATGTCTTGGGTTTGCCCACTTCTTTTATGGTCCCTGACTGGGATGAATTGAATGGAAGGTTCATAAGATTGTAACTCTAGAACTGGAAAGGACCCCAGAGGCCATTTAGTATACCCCTGTCATTTTACAGATGTGGGAGATCCAGTGACTTGTCCAAAACAGTCAGCATGAGACATAGGAACTGAACTCAGGTCCTCTGTGCTCTTTCCATAAGACCACACTGAGAAGTCATCTGCTTCTGGGTACTTAGCCCTTTCTTTTGCATGTGTCAGACAGCAGGTGGTATGAGTGAGTCCCAAGGCAACCCTCTACTCTCCCATCACCACCACCCCTGAAAATTCCAGCCTCTCTGCCTAAGGTGGGACATAAGAGAGCACACAAGTCCCTTTCCTACTCTCCCATAGCTCCATTAAAAAACATGTGGGTGTCATCTTCTTTTGTTTTTATATCACGATCATTTCTGAATATTCCCCCCTAGGAGCCTTCTTTTGGAAACAGAAGGAAAAGTGAAGCAAATCACCCGGCATACTTCTTAGAGCATGTAACACTCCACTCCCCATAGTCTTCTACCTCACCAACAAAAGGAAGTTCAGTTCCTCATTTTTTTTCTCCAAGGTCAAAATGGAACATTATAATTATACAGTGTTCAATTGGTCTTTCTGTTTACACTGCAGGAATCATTGTGTTGGCTATTTTCCTGTTTCTACTTCCTTCAGTCTATATAACATTGGCAATTTTGCTGCCCACAACACTCCCAAGTGTGGCTGGATCCAGACTAAAGTGTAATCGGGACATTTTAAGCAAAATAAGTACAAATACAACAGAAGGTAGATGATATTCATACGTGGTTTTTGAAGCCAATATTTAGTGACCTTTGTTTCTATTTGAATTTGACATCACTTCATTATATCATTTCATACAGATCTTTCCATGTTTTCAAATTCCTCCTAGTCCTTTTTTCTTATGGTCCAGAGCTCCAAAATTGATAGCTGATTCTCAGAAATTTCCATTGACTGGTTTAAACAGGAAGGCAGGGAGTCCACTGGTTATGCAACAGAGTAATTCTTCCTTCAACATTTATTAGTTGAGGGACCATGGGCAAGACATTTGACCTTTGTTAGCCTCAGTTTCCTCATCTGTAAAAGCATAAGAATACCAGTACTCACATCACAGGATTATATTAAGTCTATATAAACTTTTATATGATATATGGAAGGTCTGTATCATAGACCTTAAATACTCTAGGTCAGCTAGGTACAGGCTATAACCTTCTCAGAATAGTATGCATGGTAGCACAGTGGGAAAAAGGACTGGCCTTGGGGTCAAAGAACCTGGGTTCAAATACCATCTTGGGCAGATCACCAAATTTCCTTGGGACTTAGTTTCCTCATGTGTTAAATGAGGAATTTGGACTAGAGGTCCTCTGAGGTCCTCCCTTCTGTCTTTATCTAAGGTCCTGTGACTCCCACAAGTCTCCATTTAACCTTCGTTGTCTCAGCCATATGGCTATGCTGAGCTTAGCATCACCGTCAACTGCCATAGAAAACTGTTGCCACCCGTACAGTTTTTCCTGGTCCTGGACCAAGGAGGATGCACTTTCTTGCCAAGGGAAAGCCTGTGTTTAACAGCTGAGACCTCCTATAGAAAAATGGAAAGACCAATCATGAAATCTGTCTGATTTCTTTCCATTACTATGCTTTGTTTCAGGTCTCTCCATCCCTACCTTGGCCCCCTTCGGGAAGTTTCTCCTATTCTAGGAAGAGATCTCAAGGGTACTGTCAAAACAGAACCTGGGCTGCCAATCTGAGAGTACCTTGGAAGACCAAAAAAAAAATCTATCACTGGTTATTGATACAAGAATTTACCACCTCCCCTTCCTGTCCTATGAAAAGGCTGTTCATTGATACTTAGTAATCCATGCAATACTACTAAATGCAAAATTAAACCAGCCTAGTGTAGAGCAGTACCTATCCTTTTGTCCTATTTCCCTTTCAAAGTTCATCTTCAAAAGCTGATTGAAGGCTCTGCTGATGGCCATTAGAAGCCAGGAGTGAGTCTTAAGTTTTATCAGGGGTGCAAAGTTTCACACTTTCTACCCTCTCATTTGGGGATGGAAGAACAGGATCACTGATTATTCCAGCTTCCTTTGAACTCCTAGTGATGTCTCTTGCAGCCTTGGTCTCAGTTTCCCATGAGCTGCTTTGACTGAAAGCATAAGAGGCCACCAGAATTTTTTAAGGACAATGACACAGGTTAATGAATATGAATTGGCATACTTAATTGGAACTTAATTCCCTTGAAGCTTCACCAAGGCCTTGTTGGTGACTGTAACCTGGTATGACTGTGCTACCTGCTCAAGGGGAAAATCTAACAAATGACCAAGATTCAAAGGTCTTCCAGATGTGTTGGGTTTTATTTGTTGTGGGTTTGGGTTTTTTTTTTTTAACATTTCCCTTTTATTTAGTTTTTCAACTACTCTGTTTTTGTTTCCTGTTTCTTTTATGTGATAAACTCCTTGGGGGCAAAGATTATCTGTTTTCTTTTTCTTTTTTCTCTTAGTGCAGTGCTCAATAGGTATTGCTGACCCAAGGCTTGGTATTGCTTTTTTTTTTCATCTAATTCTGATTAGAATTTTAGAGCTGCAAAGGACCTCAGTGGTCATAGGATCTGACACCCAAAGCAGAAAGGACATTGGAGGCATTCCTGTGCAACCTTCTCATTTTACAGTTGAGAAAACAGACCCAGGGCAGTTAAATAACTCTCCTAAGGTGAGAGAGGTAGAAAGTAGCAGAGGGAGGATTGGAATCCAGGTCCTGACTTCAGAATCAATGCTTTTCTCACCATTTCTACCATGCATGCTTCCTCCCATGCCAAAGCAGGAACTCCTTCAATATCTCCAAGTGGTCCTCCAACCTTCACTTGACTTTCAGGGAAGGGGAACTCACTAGCCTCAGAGGCATTCCTCAACAGCCCTAATCACTAGGAAATCAAGTGTTCCAGTCATAAACAACTAGACAGAATTGTCTAACAGCTTGCTTTTGGTCAATGGCTTTCACAGTTTGATGCTCCTCCAAATCACAGCCCCACTGGCATACGGAAGATAATGGAACAGACCAGAAAGGTTAATGGGCTACTTCTAACCAGTTGCCTTGGGACACTAAATAACAGGTTCTAGAGCAGGAGTTCTCAGAAATTTGTCAAGGGATAATGGGGAACATCTGACAAATGACAATGTTGTTGGTGAAAATAAATTGTTTGGAGAGTGAACAACTTTATGATACTATATGATATATCTATATGATAAATCTATATGATAAATATCTATATGATATATGACAAATGATATATATGATATATGATAAATATCCATATGATAAATATAAATGTAAACTTTGTTACTAAAAATACTAAAAAAAGTTTTTAAATGAAAAATAACCTATTTTATTTCTTTTATTTTTATATGTAGATGCAAGGTGTCCCTATCGGAGTGACTATGACTAGGACCAGTCACGACCTCAGTGCTATAGGTAACTCTATAATTATAAGTTGACTAAGCTGACAGTGAAAGTTTCCTTACCTAGGCATTCCCTGTATCAATAAACAAGGACAGAAATGGGGGCAGAGACAGGTTGGGAGCCCCTGCCCAGAAGCCCAAGGGACAGAGCCAAAGATTCGAGGCCAGCCCCTTTCTTCTCACCCTGAATCTCCTAAACTAAGCCCTTTGGGGTGATGGTGGCCCATGGGAGAGGAGATAACAAAGAGTATCTGTATAGGAGATCTACTGCATTGGCCAAGCAGTTTGGAGGTAATGCAGTGAATAGACTTAGGAAGACTCAGATATCTTCCTGAGTTCAAATCTAGCCTCAGATACTTATTAGCTGTGTGACCCCCAGCAAGTCACTTAACCTTCTTTGTCTCAGTTCCTCATCTATAAAATGAGCTGGAGAAGGAAACAGCAAACCATTCTGGCATCTTTGCCGAGAAAACCCCAAAATGGGGTCACAAAGAGTTGGACATTACTGTAAGATGACTGAACAAACTGGAGCCTGGGGTGCTGGAGACCAACTTTTTGTAGGCCAGCTCTGTGTCCCAGAATCCTGTGGCCAAACAATGGAAGAGTTTTCTTCTCACCACATATGACTTCATATGTCAACTGTCTTCATAGCAAAGGCCATCCACAAAGCAATTTACACACACCATTTGCATATGTAGGTTCTGAGAGAAGCATGTGTCCCCTAGATGGAGGACAACAGAAATTAGAATCCTCTCCACACCTGAGGAAAGGGTTACTCTATTGCCAGCAACACCTTCAGGAAAAGAGTGGGTGCAATTCCTGTGAGGCAGGGCACAGAGAAGGCTGGGAAGGATACCCTAGCTCTTCCTCCCTTGGATTTCCCTTTTACCCTCCTTTCTTCGGAGACAGAATGAAGGGATCAGCCAGACTTTAAGCAGCAGCCAGCCTTGCACATAGTAGGCATTCTATTAGAGGTGTGCTGAATTGATGAAACAATTAACAAGCTACAGATGTCAGACCACAAATTAAAAGCAGAACACTCAGAAAAACTCCAGTGAGGCCATTTAACTGTGGTACTGGCACAGAGAAGGCAAGCCCAATCCAGGAGATAATAATCTTAACACCTCCATCAGATTAGGACACTGTTTGCCTAACTCGTTAAGATGTTTTGGCAATATTGACTTACTTTCTGCAGCGTTTTCTGCTCCATTGTAAACAGCTGGTGAGAGGCCATTTCTTTTTGCTCAGAGTTGATTAGTCACGATCAAAACATCAGGCTGTTTCCTTATTGTTAGAGTTAAATGAAGAGAGCATTCACGTTCTGTATTTGCATTTATTATCATTTAAAGCTGAATGAAAAAATCCATTCATCCATTCTGAATAAGAACTAATTCCCTATTAAAGAAAAGCTGCCACTGTGCAGTGGAGAAAGCCAGCCTGGAGGGTCAGGGAGACCTAGGTTCCAGTCTCATCTCGGTCACTCCTGGCTTTGTGTTCCTCTGTCCCAGGCAAATTCTTAGGATTATAAATAGCAGAAAAGGCGCCAATCTATATTACTAGGGAGAATTCCTTCAGTAGGGGCTCTTTTTCTTTTAACCAATGAAACCACAAGGCTAGCCCAACCCCCATTTCCCAAACATTTTTTTAGTGCTTTAAAAGTTGTCACAAAGTACGAGGCGTTTTCCCCGGTATGGTGGGAGTTTAGAGAGCTGGGTACAAGTTAATTAACTTCTCAGTGTCCCAGGTAAATCTCCAAGGCTTTAAATTGCAGGAAAAGTGTCAATCTAGATTAATAGAAGGTTTCCTCACTGGGAATTCCCTAAACCAAAGAAATCACAAGTTTGGCCCACCCGGCCCCCACCCCCAAACATTTGCATAGTGTTTTTAAAAGAAGCCTACTATGTGCAAGGCATTTACCTAGGTGCTGTGGGGGGGGTTTAGAAACTCAGTGCTAAAAGAGCTTACGTTCTAATAGAAAAGCTTACAGTTAATTAGGATAATTGATAGAGGGAAATAAACTGAGCCACAGGCATCCAGGACCCATGCAGGTGGTCTCACTGACCTCCTAAGACAAGGCATTCTACTTTTCAGATAGCTCTACTTAGAAATCTCAGCCTGCTCTGTGGAGTCAAGCAGAACAAATACTGCTCCTAAGTCTTCTCTCCTCTAGCCTAAAAACCCCATTTCCTTTGACCAAATGCTGATGTTGCAGGAGTTTGAGGCCTCTCAAAACCCTAGTCACCTTTCTCTGCACAGGTTCCAGCTTTTAAGACGTGGTATTCAGACCTGGCACAGAACTCCACATGTGTATGCTGGACCAACTATAATTTAAGTATGGGTATTTGTTACAGAAGAATTAGGCACGGTCTCTTAAAATCACATTCTTTTGCCTTCCAGTAAAAGGAACACTGGAATGTTTGAGCTCTCATGAATGGAAGCAAAAGCCCAAGAGGAAAGAGGATTGGGTCCACAGCTAAGTGGAAAGGGCGCTCACTCATGACTTGGGATAGTCTTCTCTGGCAGAGTCTGCCTTTCTCCTGATGAAGCAAGAGCATTATCAAGGGACTAGTGTTGTGTTAACACCTGACACCATAACAAAATAATTGTGGCATAATTGTCATCACCTGTTTTCTGTTTTCCACCCTCCCCCCTTCTTTTACCTACCATCACTTCTTTTCTCTGTATCTTTTAATTACCATCTAACATCAGTGGTGGAGGGAGATGGACCTACTTTCTATAGGAAGGCATTCCCAGCCCCTTTTAAGTTCCCTGTTAATTACTTCCTATTTATCCTGTATGCAGCTTGATTTGTATATATCTGTTTGCATTTTATCTCCCCCTTAGATTGTGAGCACTTTAAGGACAATCTTTTGCTATCTCTAGTACCCAGAGTACTTAGCTCAGTGCCTAGCACAAAGTTAAGTGACTAATGTTTATTGATTGCTTGATTGAATAGACCATTGGGGTTTGGGCGGCCATGTTGTTTTTGTAACCTCATGTCTCATACTGGAAAATAGGGTGAATCTTACTCTCAAGGAATCCTGGGACTGCAGTAAGGAGACCTCTAGGCTTTAACACTTAATAGTTCTGTGATCATGGGAACATTAGTTCACATTCCTGAGTCTCAGTTTTCCTATCTGTAAAACTGGGCTAATCATCCACTAAATGGGTTTTATGAAGAAAGTGCTTTGTAAATTAAAAACATGAGTTATTATAATCAACCAGGCCAGTATTGCTTCCAGATATTTCCAAGGAATGAAACACCTTGGTTCCCTCTCTTAATAACCCACAGACATTAGTTATGGTAGGGAGAGGCAATGTGTACTACAAGTGAGGACTGAGGTATGTAGGTCACTGAAGGCTTGGCCTAGCCTAGCATGAATTCAAATGTAGCAAAACCCTAAATATATTGGTAGTAGCTTTGAGTATCATCACAATTTCCACCATGAATATAAAATTGAGAAAAATAAAACCCAACCAAGGGCTAACCTTTGCAATATAATGATGTTTACAAAGCATCCAATAAATCTTGAATTCAGTCAAATACCTCTTTGGGACAGGCTGATTTACCAACCAAATGTTGGCTCTACTAAAACATATGTACACAACCAGCATTGACTTTAATTTACACTGTAAAATTTTTTTGAGCTATAAATCTGTGAGGCAAGGAAAAAAGATGATTACATTTAGTTTTTTATTCAACTCTGTTGATGTTGAATTAACACTAATATAGGAGTAATAACTTCACAAATAGCCCTTAATTATTTCTAGCTCTCTAGTAGGAACATTTGTCCAGGTTTCAGGAAACAGCATGGTATACGGAGCCAAGGAAAGGAATAAAATCTAGATTAAAAGTTTAATGTCGGAAGGTCCCATTTAGTTTATATGTTTCTGCAATGGAGCTCAGCCTCTGCTGGAACCCTATCAATAATAGCAAAGCTTACCAAGTCAAAAGGCAGCTCCTTGATTAGCTGGTGCAAGTCTAATGGTGGGGAAGTTCTTTACACTGAACCAGAATCTGCATTCCTCTAATGTCTTAA
Organism: Gymnobelideus leadbeateri; assembly: GCA_011680675.1. NCBI lineage: Eukaryota > Metazoa > Chordata > Mammalia > Diprotodontia > Petauridae > Gymnobelideus > Gymnobelideus leadbeateri. The sequence continues at coordinate 499,234 of WOXC01011014.1, read as the reverse complement.
CCATTGGCTCTAGTTCTGCCCTCTGGAGCTACCCAGATGAGTCTAATTTCTCAAGTAGCCCTTAAAATATTTGAACAGACTTATCAAGCCTAACCCCAGCCCCTCTTGTTTTAGACTAAATATCCCTAGTTCTCATACAACATGGTCCCCTGATCCTTCTTTCTTGATCCCCGTGTCCTCATCAATGAACCCAAACAATGTGTCCATGAAATGACCACTACCAATTGATAGGGGGGACCTTATGCAAATTACATAGACTTTCTGGACCTGTGCTTCTTCAGATGTGAGAAATATCATTTATTTCAAAGTAAAATTACATATAAATTAGACAGCTGCAAGACTTTTTTTACAAACACATTAAATTAACAACTCAATTTCCATCATCTCAAACTTCCAGGAATACAGGAAAAAGAAAATGTGCGTGTAAGAAAAAATCCCAAAGCAACCCTTCTGATATTTTATATTACATGTATAATTTAAATCGTATATAATCTATACTTTGTTTATATTAAACAAGCAAACTGAGTCTACTCCCCAAATTTAGACCTCATGAAGGAGGATCTATATTTGTTGGACAGTATCAATAACTGAAATTAGATGGTTATCTTCTGTCACCAGGTCAAGGAAAATGAAGGAATCTGTGCAGAAACTTCTTAAAACAGAATCCTGTCCATGGAATTCTTTGCTCCATTAGGGTCCAATGATGAGTTGCCATTAAGCAGGCTTTAGCTACGTGTGCAGAGGTAATCTACCAATGCCAGGTCACAACTAGCTTGGAGATTTGGAGCATGTGTCCTTTTGGTCTGTCTGGTCCACAATGCCCTATGTGGTCAGGCTTAGGAAAGTTATGTTGCCAAGGGGTATGTGGACCTACATAAAAAATAACTAAGCAGACACCTTGGAGAGGTCAGCCCCACTTTGGTTATTGTTTTCTGGCTAGGGCTCTTGATTCCTGAAGCATTCTACAGGCCACAGTTAATTATACACAAAACAAAAGCTGATTATAGAGCAAAAAAAAAAAAAAAAGATAAAATCAGGGTAAGAGAACTACCTAACCAATCTCCGTTGATTTCCTTAAGGCTGTTGTTTGTTCACTCTTACCTTTATAAACGTATCCATGCTCCTTTCTCTTTAAAACTAGCTAAGAACGTCATGAGCACACTTTCACAGGAATCCATGAGGGTAATGCTGTGTAAAAAGGGAGCACTTTTTGGCAAGTATCTAACAAGTGTCAGAGATACTCAAGAGCAAGGGTGGGAACAGGGAGGGAGAAGGGGGGTTATGTAGGTTGAAGAAGTCAAAGAAGCATAAAGATTATAGGCAAACAGTCTACCTTTCTTTACAAGGCCTTGTTTTACATCCCCGAAATCTCAAATTTAGCTATTACAATGAAGTCCTGTTGCTGAAAGAGCTGGCTTTTTTTTATCACCACTTAAAATCTAATTAATCCATATTGAAGCACAAAGATTTCTGTTGTATTTTAGGGTGAGGGGTCATAGAGCCTCCTTTGTTCATCCTCAGACTTGTAATCATCAGGCATTGGGGATATAATTTTACCAAGCAAATTGGAAGGTAGCAGATCAAATGCTTATCAGAGAACCTAACTCATGGTTTTAACAGAGTCCTTCGTCCTTTACATGAAACCCTATATTCAGGAAGAACAAAAATGTCATTTCAGCTGATCCCAAAGGGTTAATGGCAAGAGCTTATATTTGGGGAGGCAAAGAACCAAGACCATCATAGAACGCAGCTCCTCCTATAGGGGAACAAGACAGAGATTGCTGGACATTTTGTAATTTGTGACAATGGTTTTAATCTTTAGGAGAGTAATGCAATTAGTTGGACTTTCATTATCTTTGCTGGGATGGGTTTTATCCTGTCTCACAACCTACTTGCCACAGTGGAAGATTCTTAACTTAGAGCTAAATGAAATGGAGAGCTGGACCATGGGACTTTGGCAGACTTGTGTTTTCCAAGAGGAAATGGGGATGCAGTGTAAGGATTTTGATTCGTTCTTGGCTTTGCCTACTGAGCTGAGGATCTCTAGGATTTTAATGTTTCTGTCAAATGGATCTGGAGTTCTAGGCCTGCTGACATCTGGGTTTGGTTTGGATTGCTTGAGAATTGGAGAAGGGCAAGGAGAACTCAAGAAACGGCTGATGATCCTGGGAGGAATTCTGCTGTGGCTATCAGGAATTACAGCCCTCATCCCAGTGTCTTGGGTTGCCCACATCACAGTTCAGGAATTTTGGGATGAGACCATTCCAGATATTGTCCCCAGATGGGAGTTTGGAATAGCTCTCTTTGTTGGCTGGGTTGCTGGATTTTCTCTTCTCCTTGGAGGGCTTCTACTTAACTGTGCAGCCTTTTCAACTCAAGCTCCTTCTGGCCATTACACAGTGGCAGAAATGCAAGCTCGGTGTCCACACCTGGAAGTGGGAAATAGATCCTAAAGTGTAGAACTTTTTGAAAGAAGGGAAGAGATGTTTCGTTTTATTTTGGAAAGGCGATGCAAAAAACTCATTTTTATCCAAGTCAAAGGGCTCTTTGTTACTTAACAAAGTCTCTGCATCTCAGATTTTCTCATTTGATAAGTTGATTTCCAAGTAACATTTCCCCTCTTCTCCCCCTTGGGAGAATGAGAGGAAATCTAATGTTTAAGGGAAAATCATTATATCTAATGAGATTTTACATAGAGGTGGGCAAATAGTTTCCTTTTGTCTGCTAATACAAATGAAGAGTAACCTGTTATGCTGTAGTCAATTCAGATTCTTAATGGCAGCAACTTTTAACTTTGAACTTTAACTTTTAACTTTTTCTTGGCAGTTTGAAACTAATCAGCTTCTCTTTCCTTAGGAAACCATCCCAGATTATTAAAGTATTCTCCACTGCATAATTACGCCCAAGACTGATGATACAGTATTATTTCCACAATCCTTATTTCAGTTTGTCGAGCAGTCCAATATTACCTGAACACTCAACAGAGGGGTTTTGTGTCTAGCAAATTACCAGACATTCGTCCTGACTTCTCTCTCTCTCTGTCTTTTCTTCTCCCTCTCTGTCTCTCTCCCTCTATCTCTCTTTTTCTCTCTTTCTAAAATGAAACTGAATACTTTTAGGGCTAAGAGTCTCTCAGTTATTATAGACATTGGTCAGGTCAATGTTCCACCCATTGCACAAAAAATAGTTAGTGATTTAAACATAAAATTATCCTTGGATGGTTCATTAGCTCCAATGGAAAACTTCATTACTTGCCTCAGATAGCCACAGGGATGCTGACACTATGATAAAGATATTACATTTCTATCTCATAAACTCTCTTTGTTTAAAAACAGGGGTTCTTTACCTTTGGTCTGTTGTGGGTCCCTCTGGCACTCTAGTGAAGCCTATAAACCCTTTCTCAGAATAATGTTTTTAAATGCATAAAATAAAACACATGGGATGATAAAGAAAACTAATTATAATGAAATATAATTATCAAAATTTTTTAAAAATACAAGTACATGGACCTCAGGTTTAAAGGCAAAGAATCTCTGGTCAAAGGCAAATTCTTTCCTTAAACACAAAACACTCACACATGCAAATAAAACATTAAAAATGAATCCTTATGCATAGAGGCGCAAATGTGAAAAAACCCATAGGGAGGAGCAATAGAAACAATATTTAGTTTGGTATTATATGAAATGTCATATTCAACCAATGAAGGCATTTAAGAAAGGAAATCAGATCTGATTTTAAACACTATTAGTGAAGGGATTGATTTGTTCAAGAAATATTTCTTGTGTTTCTATTTTTAAAGGCAAATACACAAAACACTACAACATGTTTAATGAAACATGAGATTTGGAACAGATTAAATCTGACTGGGTGAAATTAGTAGCAGGGTGGGTCTGATAAACATTTCAAAATTTTCCCTTTTCAAATCCTTTTGATTTGCAAAAAGAAAAAAAAAAACAGAGGCACTAAAGAAAGAGGCACCCTTATCACTTAAATTTATTTAAATAAGAAACTACTTTCTGCACAATTGAACCAATAGACATCAACACGACCTTGGCCACACCTTGGAATGACTGGTTTGCAGCATTATTTCCCTATCCTTTTCTGAAACCTATTCAGCATGATACCAAACAATAGTAACTGGCAAGCGTCCTTCTATATACACAAAGAAAAAAAAATATTTCAGAGCTTTGCATGTGATAACACAAAGTGTCACACATCTATTAACAGCAACAGAGAGAATTTAGTTTAGACAGTACCAACATTCACTGGACATTACATTATGGCTTTAGTTTTTAGAACTGTGGCACAATTAGTCGGACTTTCATTATCCTTGCTAGGTTGGATTTTATCCTGTCTCGCAACTTACTTGCCACAGTGGAAGAATCTCAACTTACAACTAAATGAAATGGAGAACTGGACCATGGGACTCTGGAAGACTTGTGTCATTCAAGAGGAAAGAGGGATGCAGTGTAAGGATTTTGATTCATTCTTGGCTTTGCCTGCTGAGCTGAGGATCTCCAGGATTTTAATGTTCTTATCAAATGGGTTTGGTGTCCTGGGACTGCTGACATCTGGGTTTGGTTTGGATTATTTGAGGATTGGAGGTCAAAGGGAGCTCAAGAAACGGCTGATGATTCTGGGAGGGATTCTGCTGTGGCTATCAGGAATTACAGCCCTCATCCCAGTGTCTTGGGTGGCCCACATCACAGTTCAGGAATTCTGGGATAAGACAATTCCAGATATTGTTCCCAGATGGGAGTTTGGAAAAGCTCTCTTTGTTGGCTGGTTTGCTGGATTTTTCCTTGTTATTGGAGGGTCTTTATTTAATTGTGCAGCCTGTTCTACTCAAACATCTCTATCCTTCAATCATTATACAGTGGCAGAAATTCAAGATCCAAGTCAAAATCTGGAGATGAGAAATACCCCTCTGAAAATCTGAGATAAAGGGACCAGTCTCTCTTAAATGAAATCTTCTCTACAAGATACTCTTTCAGCTCTGGATTGGGTACGATTATCTGCTCTATGGCCAACCACCCTTTAATTTTCTAAAATGCATCCCTCCTTTGGCCATTAGGATTTTAAGCTACAATCTTCTTCTGAGACTGAAAAACCATTTTCATCTTCCATCCTGAGACCAAAACCAATCAAGACTTAATAGTGACCATTCTCATTACATTTGATGAGTTCCTCTAAATTTTAAAATACCTTTGGTGATCGCACTGAACTGGTAAATAAATCATTATATTAGTGTTTGTCTATACTTAAGGGTGTTCACCAAAAAACCCACCTGTAATGTACCTGTTAATCATTACAGCACCTTGTCTTTTCACATGACCTGTTACAATGAAACCACAGTATAAGGACCATTGCACAAATGCTTTCTTTATATCGGTGCCAATTTTTTTTTCACATTCAAAAGTATTTTCTGTTCTTAAAAGCTTAAAGGAGGGGGAGATGTTTGATGTTTTTTTTTAATCCACTAAAGGCTTCAGTGCCTGTGTTTTTATGTTTACAAAAGAGCCAGTTGCTTTCATCAACGCTTCCCAACATGCTGAGAACAGAAAAGGACAATGGTAGGATATGCAAGGGATTGAGGAGCTATTGAAAACTGAAGAAAAATCTGCTCGAGGTTCCATCAAGTTTCTCTGGTAGTTTCCACTGGTCTCCATTCAAGGGTCTGTATAACAACCCACCACTCAACTATGGTGTAGCTCTCAGCAGAAAATGTGGAACAATACTGTACAAAGAACCCCAAGCACCTGGGAATGGGGCTCTTTGCCCAGGATACAGCTCTATGGGTTGTACCAGTTTGTAATTAGTTCTATTACAAAGCTCATTTTCTGAAGTCTTTTGCTGATTCCCAGAATGAAAATATGCCTCAAAATGTTGTGTTCCCTATCAGTAAATTCACATTGACCTACGAAGAATCATTCAAAAACAAACTGCTAGCATGGGAATTTTTAAGACATCCATATTTGCCACGTAAAGATTTCATGCAACCTCTTCTGCCTCAGTCATAGAGGAAGAATTTATCTGTATAATCTGATGCTGGAATAAAATGCCAGGCAATGAGTATCTTTGTTAAAAAATTGTATTTTTTTCCCCAATCACAAACACATGGAAAGTGCAGAGACAAAAGTTAATCTATGTGATGTATTTGCATACTTTTACAAACGAGACAAATTAGAACAGAAAACACATTCAGAATTTAACCTGATTAAATATTTAGTTCAGTCCTGAGCATTTGATATTTAATACAATATAGATAAAGCAATAGCAAAAAAAAGATTTTTAAAATTAATTGATTTGTAGTCTACAAAATTCGGCTAAACTTTGTTCATTTGGCTAATAATAATATTGTTCTTGTACCTGTAATACTTAGATTCTGATATGCAAAACTGTAATAACATACTGATAATTGAAACATGAGATCTAAATATTACATTCGTTATACTCCTTCAAGAGTAAATTCTACTTTTAAATATTTGTAAGATTAAAATTCGTGTTTATCCATTTTTTGATCAATTGACTAACTTTTTTTCACTGTGAATAATTTGGGTTAGTATAAAAATAACAAAATTGTTAAAAGCTGCCCATAAATATGTATGTAGCACTATGGCTGATTTTCAAAGAGAGGGAAAAGGAAAATGTTAAAAAACATTTGTCTTTTATTTGCAAAATGAGTAAATTTTGAAAAATCTCTTTAAAAATCTTGATCTTGGCCATTTCTATTAAAAATTAGCCTGAGATAGTTTTTCCTTTTTACCACTCCTCCAAATATTTTTTTTTTAAATCATATGTAATTAAGAGCTAAAATGGGAGGATTAATAAAGCTAAAAATGATCCAATATGGTCTTTTTCATGTCAGATATTTTAAATGGCCAGAACTGAACTATATTAAACAGAACATAAATAAGACCGTAAATAAATAAATGAAGAAAATGAAATCATACAGCACAACTACACATCCTTCTAAACACATTTTACAGAATCAGACTAAGAAGCTGAAAACAGTCAACCTTCATTTAACCTCATATTAAATAAACTTTAAAACTTCTGCAGTTCACATTTGACCTTACAAAGATGAATGGTATTTATTTTTCTTGGTTTTCATATATCTTAAAAAGACAGAATTAAGTGGGCAACCTTGGAAAAATCTTAGTTCACTTACTTATTCAAAGCAATCCAGTTATGTCTTTAAAAAAATAATTTGCATCACTTTGCTTTTAATGTACTGGTACATCAATAGCTTAAAAACATGGCTAAGTGATCTTTGTGCACAAGTTATAGGTACAGAATTTGCTGGCCTGGACTTTTGATCACACACACACACACACACACACACACACACACACACACACACACACAAACAAACACACGTTCTTTTCAAGATAAATTGTTTGTAAGGATGCTAGCTTAGGAATAAAAGCACTGGTTCAAAACCACCCCAAATAGGAAACTTTCTTTTTCTTGAATGTGATTTTACATCCCAGATAAAACTGATTTAGGTTCTTCTCATAATCAGGTTATTGAAATATTGTTTTGTCAGAAATAAGAGAGTGGATGGTAAGGAGGCTGATATTAATTTGATTTAAAATTGCATATAGTGTTTTTCTTTAAAAGCCCTGTCATTTACAATAGCGACCCTGGAATGGCTATACGAAGAGCTTGCTTCTTCTAAAAAGCATCTGTTTAGGTAAAGTTAAAGGTTCTATTGTGGCGAACACCTAACTCAATTTCTGGATACTTGTTTATCTGGATCTAGTTTAAAAGCAAACAAAGAAACACAACTACTGGGGGTGAATTTCTGCCAAATTAAAAAAAAACAAACAAACCCACCAGACTTCCAAACATTCCTGCCCACGAAGCATTGATTTAGCTCCTTTAAAAATAAGGATTACAGCCAGATTCTAGTAAAATCCTTGAATTATGCATTAGTGCTTTTCTTTTGGGTCACAATTTAGATCCTGATAAGAAAGATACTCTGGTTCTTGGTCACTAGTTTTCTCTTCAATTTTAGTTGGTAATTTTTCTCTGCCTCACTAATATTAATGGCATTAGAAACAAAATCATGTCACATTTTTCTAGTTAGTAATACTATGATGCTTATGGCAAAAAACACTCCTGGTGTCTATAACAGTGATTCTACCTGGAGGTGGCTAGGCTGTGAACACTTGTGTAAATTCATCCTCAAGTTTTAAGAAGCAGCTGCCCACCAGGTGGTTTTGTCTTCCTGAATTTTAGTTATTTGCTATCCTCTTTCAGTATTCTCCTCCTTTCAATGAAATAACTACTCACAAGATCTTTAGTGCAGCCAAAAGTACTGTACATTCACAGAATTATATTTATTCCTGCACTCAGCACTCCAATGTTAACTGTTTTACTTAGACAAATATAAAAGGCCAAAAAAAAAAAAAAAAAGGAATCATTTAAGGAAACAAAATGTTCCAATATAAGTGATAGAAATTGACCCAGCACCTGTTTGGGATGGCCTTACAGCCCTGGAAAGAAGCTTATTAGATGCATGTTTGAAATCAAACTTAAAGAGTTACACTCTTCTTGTATAAAAATATTGCGTGGCATGGTTGCCATCTTCACAGGCTACTCACATGAAAACAGGGGAAGAGAGAAATCTTCTGAATACAGTATTTCTCAACAGTGCAGTTCAAAAGGGTACACACTGGGTACTTGCCTCTACTCCATTTTTACAAAATAAAAGCCCACATGCAATGCACACCATACTGTACAACATCTGTGTACCAGAATTATTCTGTTTTGGACATTATATTTTTTTCTTTTCTTTTTTTAAACATACAATTAAATTCATGATATTTTACAAATAAACACATCTATAGTCTGATGCAAAATAAAAGATCTGAAGAAATTGCTTACCAAAAAAAAAAAACCAACAACAAAGAAAAAAGTTCACCCCTTTCACCTGCCTCTGAGTGAGCAGGTGGGAGAATGATTCAAAATATGTAATTTATACATCATCGGCTGGCAAGGGTGGGATGCTAATCTTTGCTCTGGTAAAATAGGCGATCTTCTCCCTGGAATCAAGAGTGAAGAATAAACAGACTTAAATGCCATGTGTTTAATATCTAGAACAAGAGTACTATTGTTTATTACAAAGCTCAGATCTTTGTTCTCCTTCACGTACAACTCCCTTTAAAGTTTATTGGATTTGCTTTGTTAGTTTTCTTTGGTGTTGTTTGTAAGAACATGTATGGAGATGAACAATGATGGCTCATGTTAAATATCTTGAGACCAAACTCCGTATTCCCCCTCTTAGAATTAACTTTGCTTTTCATTTACTTCTAAGAAATTTCTAGAATGTTAGCAAACTCTTGTATATTTCAGAAGATGCAGGATTAGGGATCAATACTTTAAGGATCTGAGATGTTACTGGTGGAAGTATTCCCACTATACCAGGGATTCTTAACCTACAGTCCAAGAATTTGTTTTTCAATATGTGGATAACTGTATTTCAGTACAATTAGTTCCTTCTGTTGTTTTGTGTGTTTGTATTTTATGCATTTAAAAACATTATTCTGAGAAGGGGCCCCTGGGCATTACCAGACTGCCAATGAGATCTACAACACATAGAAGGTTAAGGACCACCAATAAGGATTATTCTATAAAAGTTAAAAGAAATGGATCCTCTCTAGTAGCCAACTTTCTGGTAATAATAAGCCTCTGTGTACTTAGCTAAGCGGATCCTCAGGCAAGAAACACACATACTCTCTGTCAATAAATAAACTCAACAGAACTTTCCAGAACTTTTGTTCTGATAGCAGAGCTTCTTAAAAGTCAGGATCACCTCTACATAAGAATTAGGGATTGGTGTATGAATTCAGAAGAGGGTACACTCAAAAAGGGAGAAAATAGCATACCATAATTTCTCAATGGCATGTCATAAGGGCAATCAGTATCAAGATACTTCCTTAAGACCAATGCCATGCTGCCTTAAGGACCATCTGATAAGAGATGACACAGCCCATTTATTGTGAAATAACTATTTTGACTTAAAGACAAAAATTGTCCTTTATCCTAAAGGATGTGTTGGTTATTAACAAACTTGATCAGGAAAGGGTAAGTAAGGAAGAAAGAAGCAAGGTAGATTTCTGAGGTCAAAAGTGCAGAACAAGAGAAAATAAGAGATTATGATTTTCATTAAGGATAAGGCACAGTATCCCATTTTCTATGAAATTTCCACAGCATAAGAGCATCAAAACAAACACTTGAGTTTCTCTTGCACATGTAGGTTTCTAAGTTGGGATGGAACTGAAGAAGGTGATACAAGAAATGAAAGGCAACATGGAACAGAAGGGACAGTGCTCAGCTCAGAATGGGAAAAAAACCTGGGTGAGCATAACAGTTTGGATGTTCCTCCCGTTGAGACCTTAGGTAAGTCAACCGACTTCTCTAAACCTGTTTTCTCATTTGTAAAATGGGGTTACCTGCAATTAACTACATCACAGGATTGTTGTGATAAGTTTCATAAACTCAAAGTGCTTTATAAATCTGAGTTATCACATTAGTAGTAATAATCATGTAGTTACATATTATTACTGCTACTAATGTTATTACATTAGTAATAATAATACAGTTATAGGGGCGGCTAGGTGGCGCAGTGAATAGAGCGCCGGCCCTGGAGTCAGAAGGACCTGAGTTCAGAGCCGGCCTCTGACACTTAATCCACATAAACAAAAACCTAGCCGTGTAACCTTGGGCAAGTTACTTAACCCCAATTGCCCTAAAGGGGTGGCTAGGTGGCGCAGTGAGTAAGAGCGCCGGCCTTGGAGTTGGGATGACCCGAGATCAGATCCGGCCTCAGAAAATGAGCACCCACGCATAAATAATGACTAGCCGTGTAACCCTGAGCAAGTTACTTAACCCCAATTGCTTAAAAAAAATAATAGTTACATTATTATTATTAATAATGTGATTTTCATCTTTATTTCAATAGGAGTTCAGATAGAAATGTCCTAGGATAAGTCGTCATCCTGATGTTATTCTTTTATATTTAACATTCTGCACACCATTGTACATGTGGATAAAATAGTGACTTTTTGTATCTATCTAAAAAACATTAGGATGTGATTTAGCTCATCTAAGGTAGACTCAATCAACATGTCTTTAGGACAACTCCAGTAGCAGCCAGGATGAGAAGGCTGATATACACATTGCTCCTCCTGTTCCCAAATAAATTTGATTTCTTCTACTAGGCTAGGTGATGCAGTAGATAGAATACTGGACCTGGAGTCAAGAAGATCGGAGTTCAAATGTGACCTCAGATATTTACTAGCTTTGTGACTCTGGGTAAGTCACTTAACCTCTCTTTGCATTAATTTCTTCTACTGTAAAATGAAGTTTAATAATAATACCTACCTCCCAAGGTTGTGAATAGAAAATGAGATTGTAAAGGGCTTTGCACCTGGCACATAGTAGGTGCCTAATAAATGCTTACTGACAGTCACTATATTTTGAAACCTTTTTTGATTACATGAATCTTTGAATGTTTACAGATCAGTATTATATCAGAGTGATTGTGGGCAAAAGTCCTGAGTATAAAGAACCCCATCCAGTGCACTTTATTTGCTGAATCCTCAAGAACCTTTCAAGATCCATATTTGTAGGAGGCATTTGCTCCATCTGTGAAAGCAAGCAAGTTTCTGATATGTGTGTGTGTGTCTCTATATACATAGATAGACAGACAGAGAAATAGATATTTCTAGTCACCAGGTCATGTGAGATGGGATATTTGGTAGGTGTAAGTTTTTACAGTCTACAGCAATGTGTTGAATAGTTTCTACTGTTTTCTTGTATAATCTACAATAATTATCAAGTCCAGACCCCTTAAAGATAATATCTAATTTTTGTTATGGATGACCCTAGTCCTGAATTACCCAAGCCTCGCTATTTCTATAAACAAATTTGCATGATTTAGCCATTCGTTTGATAATTTCTTACAAGCATATCACTGGCTGAGTTCATGGGGATGTGGCCCAAGAAAGGCCTTTTGATTCTACCCTCGGATCTCAGCCATTTCATAGGCTCCATCTAGAAGCAACCATGTTCAGTTGCATTTGACAAACCCAACAGCATATACCTAATTGTTAGTGTCTTTGCTACTTCTTAGTAAATTAATGTCTGCTTGATTCAAAAGTATTTCTACAAGTTTTTAACCTGTTTACCATGTTTTCTGAGAACAATTGTCAACAATTCTTCCTTCTTGTGATGAAAAAGTATTAATTTTTCCATAGCTGCCTTAGGGAGAGAAGCTCCATGGTGCATTAATATCGTAAATGTTTTTGTTAGATTGCTTTACAAATTGGTTATGGTCCAAAAATATATATTAAGTATGATATAATATATACTTCCAAAAGCATATACTAAGAATGATGTTGCATAGACATGAATTGCTTTGAATGTTATTCTCAATTTTAGTATGCCAGGAAATCTCTTGACGTACACAGCTATAGCTTTCTCCTTGATAGCTTCATGTTTAATGCAGTTTATCCAGAGGCACTAAAGGTATTTATGGGGTTACATTTGTTTACTGGTTCAGTTTGCCTTTTGGATTCAAATTAGAAGTCTTTGTCTTTCCTTGGAATATACTGTGAATTTTATACTTATTAGATCCACAAGATATTCTGGTATCTTTGGGTATCATCCATGAGAAGCTATTCCATGCGTTTTTCACTGTAGTCAATATAATTTGATTTCATTCCTGTGCGCCAAGTGACTAAAAAGATGTTTTGGTATGGCTCTCTATTTGACATGGAAGCCATAATTCATTCTGTTTATGAGATAGGGTGATGGCTTTAAGGCTGGGGATAATCTGATAGAGTTTAAACCATCTCCCTGAAAGATGCCACATTGTTCTTGATGCCCCTTGTGCTTTCAACAGAGGACTACTTTTGTAGATATCAAATACTCAAGCATTCTCATTCTATTGGGATTTACTTTATGTTTTTACGGTACATGAATAAGCCATGAGTGGAGAACTGAGTCAAGGGTCTTGAAGTAATCAATAAACTGTAGAAATGTTATAGCACTTTTGAGAGGCTTGTTCAATTATTACTGAATTGACTTTCTCAATTCTGCAACTTGATGCCATTTTTGCTCTCTGTTCCAATATATTATTTATTAGAAGTGCTTATACATAAAGGGTGTTTCAGAATTTTTAGCACAGTTTTAAGCTATAAAGCAAAGACAGCTTAAAACTGTACTAAAACTTTTGGGACACATGTATAAGTGAGAAAAGTGTGGACACTTTGTATAAGGTACACATATGTGATAATTAGCCTATTTGGAAGGGTCACTGCTCTGATGTGAAGGTAAGGTGAGATCAGGTTTGTGTCTAAGAGAGAGCACAGGTATGTGTTGCTATGCCTTGCTAATTAATTTAAACTCGCCTTCCTCAATCCAAATCTGTCTCTTGAGATACTCTCTTTCCTGCAATATTCTTTTCTTCTTAGCTTTTCATGATTCTTTTCTTCTTAGCTTTTCATAATATGCTTCTCTCCTGGTTCTACTCTCACCTTTCTGACCGCTCCTTTTTAGTCGACTTTGCTGGATCTTCATCCAGGTCGTGCCCATAGATTCTGAGTGGCCACCAAGGCTCTGTCCTGACCTCCTGATCTCATCAGTTCCCATGGATGATGTCTATGCTGATGATCTATTTTGTACAACTCAAACTTCTCTCTTGACCCCCAACTCTGCATTCTCAATTGCCAACTGGACATCTTGAATTACATGTCCTCTAGGTATTTTAAACTTAATATGTTCAAAAGTATACTTATTATCTATCCCCCCCCTAAATCTACCTATCTTGTGAATTCTTTTTTGGAGGCAATCAGGTTAAGTGACTTGCCCAGGGTCACACATCTAGTAAGTGTTCAAGGCCAGATTTGAACTCTAGGGCCAGTGCCATATTCATGGTGCTTCTACCTATCCCTGAATTTTCTGATTACTATCAAGGGAACCATCATCTTTCCTATCATCTGGGTTCACAACCTAAGGGCCATCTTTGACAGTTCTCATGACCCATATCCAATCAGTTGGAAATTCTGTATAGGTAGAACTTTTGCAACATCTCTCAGATATATGCCTCTGATGACCCAGGCCTTCATCATCTAATACCTGGACCATTGTAATAAACCTTCTGGTTAGTCTGCCTGCCCTGCCTCTTCTCTCCCCACTCCAGTCTTTCTTCCACTTAGCTGCCCAAGTGAACTTCCTAAAGTGTAAGTCTGACAATGTCACCCCCTCTACTCAATAAACTACAGCAGGTACTTATAACTTCCCGGATGAAATAGAATCGCCTTTATTTGGTGTTCAAAGTACTCCATATCTCAAGAAGCCCCACATACTCTATGATCCAGTGACACTGGCTTCTCTGCTGTTTCTCACACTCAATAATCCATTGCCCGATTCTGGGCATTTCCACAGATTGTCCCTAAAATGCTAAAATGCTCTTCTCCTCTTGGGCTTCCTTTAAGTCCCAGCTTAAAATCTCATCTTCCACAGGAAGCCTTTCCTGGCCTTTTTTTTTTTTTTTGGAGGGGGGGAAGGTAGGGCAATGGGGTCAAGTGACTTGACCAAGGTCACATAGCTAGTTTTTGTATTAAGTGAGGCTGGATTTGAATTCAGCTCCTCCTGACTCCAGGGCTGGTGCTCTATTCACTGTGCCACACAGCTGCCCCATTTCCTGGTCTTTCTTAATGCTAGGATATAGTTTTCATTTAGTCCCTTCCCCCCCATTGTCACCATGAGTTCCTTGAGAAGGGACTTTTTTTTTGCTTTTCTTGATATTTTCAGAACTTAGTCTGGTACACAGTAGTCACTTTAAATGTCTGTTGACTTAAATGCTCCACCTACCTGCTTGACTTTTGCTTTCAATGGACAACTAAGGGAATCCAGATGTCTTAATAATCTTTTGTTTTATTCTATCCTGCATGTTTCTTTTTTTAAAAATTGCTTTTAATGGAATAATAGGGTTTTAACATTTTCAACTGTGCATTTCAAACTAGATACCGTTCTAATCCCCTGTTAGCTTTCTGCAGGTCCTCAGATGCTTTCAGCTTCTGTTGTGGTGGTATTTAATGCCTTTTCTTAGAAATATTCTTCACAGTTCCACCATTCCTCCTACGGTCCTTTCTGTGGCAAAAACCACTAAATATAATATTGTGTTCAGGTCTTGAAATGTTCATAGCTTCTATCAACCACTCCAGTATCTTTGCCAAGAAAACTCTAAATGGGGTCACAAAGAGTCAGACAAAACTGAAAATGATTCAACAGCAACAAAATTAGATATTGTGGGAAGATGTGCTGGTTCATGATGGTTATAGCAATTGTGTAACATTAATTATTATTATGGGAGAGAGCTTGTAAATAATAAAGAGACTTAAAAGGGTGGTATAAGTGAAAAATGTTTTTAAGATTGATAGATGGAAGTTATCAAGTGTTCCCTTCCCTCTGACTCACTTAAATTATTAGTGCAAGGGAAAATAAAGTATGTGAAATGTCGGCCTAGATGACAGCAGACCCTGGGAATATTTGGGAGATTTGGGGATTATGTCTGCAACACCTGGGCCTTTTGTTCTTTCAGACAGGATGAATGCTTGCTAACTACAAAAGAGATCACACCACTGGGAGCATGGCTTTTTCTTCATCTAAGAAGCCCGTTCTCTCCCTTTACCATAAAAGGAAGAATTTCTGTACTTTCTGGTACCCAGAGTCAAGATTTCTTAATGAGATGTCACCATTGTTATGAGACTTAAAGACATAGATTTCAGGAATAAACAACATTTTAGCAGAACCATGACAATTATTGCTCTGTGTATATGTGTGTTTTTTCCCTTTGGTTATTTGCATTTTAATAAGTGGCATATTTTAATCAAGGGCCAGGAGAGATGGTTTTGGTGCTAACACTAAACATCATAAATGACATTAACCTAAGGTAGATTTCTAGAAAACTCAGTCTGTAAGTTGCTGTGGAGTTAAGTACTGAAAAAATAATAGGGTGAGAACAACCAATATGGCAGGGCAGAAGATCCAAATAGGTGCTACCTGAATGACTGCACCTGGAGGGGCACTTTCTGGCTCTGCTCCCGAAGCCGACACACATCCTTGGAGATTTTCCTCATCAGCTTCTCAGCATTCAAATCTTGCTTCTGTTCTTCCTTGGATTGTTCAGCCTGGCCAAAGGAGACAAAAAAAATATCCAGCAATGGGCAATTCCCAGGATGCAAAAGGTTAGGAACTCAGGTCAGGAGAGCAAGTAGAGTATTGATCTTCTTCCCCCCACCCCCCAGACTCTAAAAGATTCATGAGCAGAACTGACATGTAGAAGTCAGTTGGAGACATTAGGCCCACTGAGATTTCAGCATTTTTAAATTTAGGAGGAGAATCTGACCACAATACATTCGAAGGAAGGCAAACATATATCCTTACCACCATTAGCAAATGTAAATCTAGACTTGTGCATGCATCTGATATGTAGAGATGTTTCCATGTACATACATAAATCTAACATCAGCAAAGAACACACAGCAAATGAGTAATGAATAATTATGAATAATCTTGTTTTACTCAATTCCTCAAGCTACAAGTTACTTCAAGCAACCTGTAAGCTTTCCTTACAGGACGTAACCCAAGCAGAGTGTAGACTGAAGACTCCTTGATATGAAACGAAAGATATGTGAAATTCAAACCTACTTGTGAAATCCAAACAAGGGCTGTTTTCTTTTTTAAAATTAGTAACCATTATTTGCTTGTAATCAAGGTGCTGTCAGTCAAACAAACTAGCTAATTCCTGAATAGACTACTAGTTAATATTTCCTTCGGTATCTGTAGATTACATTACTAATGCTGTGGGCTGAAAAGATCCATTCATCACTCAATAGTTCTTTATGCTCTGATGCCCTGACTCCCACCTCCACACCTACTGCCCCCAAAACAGGCACTTGCCCTCTCTGCTTGTACCCAATTATAAATGGCATTTAGATCATTTTAGCCAATGAAACAGGCATTCTTTGCCCTATGGCCAATATGCCCTAACCTCCGATGGGGACAGAACAACCACCTGCTTAAATCTGTATGGTCTTTCTAGGGCTTCATGTATGTTTTCTCATTTGTTGTGTCTGTTGTGGCTCCTGCCCCTTCCCATAGGGCCTAATGTTTACCCATTGTTCTTCCAACTTCAAATGAGAGATCTGAAACTCAAGAACACGTTTCCTTCTTACTGCAAGGTATCCTGAATGTGGTTAAGAAGTAGCTGTGCCAATGGTATGTTACTGAAAGATTGTGGAGTCTTTTTATTTTTTGCTTTTTGGAGGGTAATTGGGGTTAAGTGACTTGCCCAAGGTCACACGGCTAGTTTTTGTGTTGTGTCTGAGGCTGGATTTGAACTCGGGTCCTCCTGACTCCAGGGCTGGTGCTCTATTCACTGCACCACCTAGCCTCCCCGAGTTGGGTTTTTTTTAAGTCCTTAATCTTCTCTCAGCTGCTAAAGACTTCTCCTCCAAGGCAATATTTCATCTCATCTGTATATATTTTGAAGGTACCTGTTTATTTACATGTTATCTTTCCCTATTAGAATGTAAGCTTCTTGGAGCGGCTAGGTGGTGCAGTGAATGGAGCACCAGCCCTGGAGTCAGGAGGATCTAAGTTCAAATCTGGCCTCAGACACTTAACACAAAATTAGCCGTGTGACCTTGGGCAAGTCACTTAATCCCAACTGCCCTGCCTTTCCCCCTCCAAAAAGAAAAAGAAAAAAAAGAATGTAAGCTTCTTGAGGGCAGGGGTTCTTTTTGCCTTTCTTTGTATCTCTAGGATTTGACTCAGTGCTAGGTACACAGTAAGCGCATAATAAATGCTTGTTGACAGATTCTAGATGTTTGGACAGCAAGAATGGATAGTTTAGGAGTTCTTACATTTGCTAGTTAAGTGACCACAGGGTAATCTCTCTAAGCATCAATTTCCTCAACTTTAAAAATATAATAATGATACACACATTACCTATCTTATGGAGTTGTCAGTAAAGTACTGTGTAAACCATAGCGCATAGCTATCAATGAGTTCTGGAGCAGGATAAAGATTTAAAAATATACTTGCTGCTCTTAAGCCCTAAGAAGTTAAACATGTTAAGCACTGTAATGAAATGAAAAAAGGAAAAAAATTAATCTGAATATCCCTCAATTTAAAAACAATAAAATAAAATATGAATTTGAAGTGTTAAATTTTTTATAATTAAATTTATATTAAATTAAAATATACATTAAATGTGTAATTTATAAATATTGTATTTTATAAAATTCATGTTAAATATTGCCTATAACAACCTCAATTTTAGGTCAAATCTGTAATATAGTAAGATATAGTTTAATTTGACTGAATTCAGCACATTTGAAAAAATTATTTTTATTGATGATTTTTACTGTAATCATATTTATTTTATGTAAATTCCTCTTCTCTCCTACTCAGGTTTTCCTTATAACAAAGATTCACCTTTTAAAAAAAAACAAAATCAAACAAAATCTTGACTGTATAATAAATGCTTCCCCACCTTTGCAAAGAAGTGCAAAAAGGTATTAAAATTATTCAATGAAACGGATATACCTGGTTTGTACAATTCCATCGAAGGAAAAAAGAAAAAGTTGGCCAAAGAGTTTAACATAGAGACATAGAGAACACATCTAGATTTTTAAAAATAAGTCTGGTTAATGAAGCAAGGGTAACGTAAAAGGCTAAAAATGTGTGAAATGGTGGTGTAAGAATTATGTCAAGAATAATAGAGTTGGCATCAAAGATATCCAGACAATTCACAGAAATAGAGAAAACCAAAATTGCTTCCTAATAAATACTCAAAGCATATGAGCATGTGGGGCGCTAGGTGGCTCTGCGATGGATAGAGAGCCAGGCCTAAATTCAGGAAGACCTGGGTCCAAATGTGGCCTCAGACACTTACTAGTTGTGTGACCCTGGGCAAGTCACTTAACCCTGTTTGCTTCAATTTCCTCATATGTCAAATGCTAGAGAAGGAAATGGCAAACCTCTCCAGTATCTTGGCCATGAAAATTCCAAATGGGGTCACAAAGAATTGGACACAACTGAAACAATTAAACAGCAATGACGACTACAAGTTGAAACCTCAAGTAGAACAGAACCTCTAGAGGCAGCTAGGATAGAGTGCTAGGCCATGGAAAGTATGGTCCATAGGGCATGAAGAGTTGGACATGACTAAATGACTAAACAACTGAATTAAACTAATTCTGAGAAGCAGCTAGGTGGCACAGTGGATAGAACACCAGTTGTAAAGTCAAGAAGACCTAAGTTCAAATCTGGAATCAGACACTTATTAGCTGTGTGACCCTGGGTAAGTCACTTAACCCTATTTGCCTCAGTTTCCTCATCTGTAAAATGAACCAGAGAAGGAAATGGCAAATCACTTCAGTATCTTTGCCCAGAAAATCCCAAATGGGGTCACAGAGAGTTGGACATGACTGAAACAAAACAACCACAAGAGCATAGAGTTCTCAAGAGACTTGCAAACTATTACCAACCATATGGAAGAATTCTCCAGATCACAAATGATAAACGTAAAGCAAAACAATTCTGAGTTTTTACTTCACGTCTAGCAAAGTGGCAAAGCTGACAAAAGAAGGAAATGGTCTGTGCTGGGGAGGATGCCAAAACACAGGCATAAATACCCATCCATTGTTGGTGGCACTGTGAACTGGCACAACCATTCTGAAAAGCAATTTGGATTTAATTAAAATAGTTAAAATGTTCATACACTTTGACCCAGAGATTCCACTGCTAGATATATACCCCAAGGAGGTCACTGATAAAAAGAAAGGCTCCATATACAAAAAATGTTTTAAAAAGCATTTTTTTATAACAAAGGACTGGAAACAAAATAGATGCCCATTGATTGGAGAATAGATAAATTGCAGTACACAAATATAATGGAATTTTGCTGTCCTTGAGGAAATGATGAATATAGAGATATATGGAAATACACAAACTCATGCAAAGTAAAGTAAGAAAAACCAAGAAAATCTAGTATGACTATGACAATGTACACAGAAAGAACAATAACCATCACAAAACAATCTAGCAGTTATCTAGACCCTAGGAAGGACGGTCTCAAGTTTGAAACACGTAGCTCTCAACATTAAGGGTGTCCCAAACCAGATTCTTATCTGATTTTGACATGCTGATGTATTAATTAAAAAAAAAAAGAAAACAGAAACATATAAACGTGACTTTAAAAAATTAACTAATTTTTGATAATCATTTTTATAAGATTTTGAATATTATAAGAATTTGAATCTGATATAGGTCATACATGTATAATTACAAATATTTCCACATTAGTCATGTTGTAAAAGAACAATTAGAATAAAAGGAAAAAGCCACAAGAAAGAAAACAAACAATGAGAGAAAAAAATAGTATGCTTTGATCTGTATTCAGACTCCATAGCATTTTCTATCATGAGTCTTTTGGAGTTGTCTTAGAACTTTGCATTGCTGAGAAGAGCTAAGTCTATTAAAACTGATCATCGCACAACGTTGCTGTTACTTTATACAATGTTCTCCTGGTTCTGCTCACTTCAGTCAGCATCAGTTCATAAACATCAGTGGTTCTCTTAGTCAAGATGTGCCCTGCAGAAATCTTTATGTATGCTTTACTGGCCCCCATTTCTATTTGAGTTTGACATATTTGGTCTAGGAGACACAACCAGTTTAAGGAACAACATGAAATTACTCATGCTAATCAATTATCAAAAATGATGCAATCTAGTCATAATCAGTTGGACATAAACTTTGGGCAGCTTTTTGAAAAGAGGCAAGAACTTTGTACTCCTCTGGTCTGTACTACTCCTAATGTATTACAGGTCTATCTACCTGGCTCTTTTAAGAGGACCTAATGTCATAAACCTGATCTCATCATCACTGTAATCATTAATTAGCACAGAAAAGGGATACATGCTCATGGAAGGCTTGTACAGATCCTAAATTCTTAAAGCATACAACCATTTTTCCAAGAATTGTTCATATCTTCCTCTTAGTAAACCAATGATTCTCAAAACCTGGTTTTGAAATCTTGAGTTAATTTTTAATTAACTCAATAATTTTAAAATTATTAATTTTTTAAACATGCCACTTTTGCTAGAGAAGGAACATCACAAAATAACTTATTTAATGTCTATTTTAACTGACGGGAAGCAGAGGTAGAGATTTTTCAAGTATAAAGCATTCTACCTGAGGAAGATGATGATAAAAGCTAGCATGAATGCTTTAAGATTTACAAAGCACTTAAAAATTTCTGATTTTATCACCACAACACCAGGGAATAGTGTTCCCATTTTAAAGATGAGGAAGCTAAGACAGACAAAGGTTAAGTGACTTGTACAGGGTCACACAGCTGGTGTGACCAAATTTGAACTCAGGTCTTCCTGTCTTCAGGTTCAGCACTCTATTTATTGCACCATCTAGTTGCTTCTAGTGAAACTCTATTGAGAGAGGAATGCTTCTTTTCCTGTTTGTATGTACCCAAGAACTCTATTAAAGTGGTAATTATACCTAACAGAAATACTATTATAATACTATATAACTTACTAGACTGATAATATATTTGAAAGTCATCATACTAAATTAGCTTAGACAAAAACAAATCAGAAAAGAAGGGATCTATATCTATATCATTGGATACAGCTAGATATGATCAGACTAATTTTCCCAGAAGAAATTATTTTTATCAGCAAGATGTTTTAAGCTCACAAAATCCCCACTCCCAATCTTTTTTTTTTTTGTTAAACTCCATTTGAAAGGAATTTTGATTTACACCCCTCTGTTTGAAACAGCTCTCAGCCTAGCTCCTCAAATAGAAAGCCTGGTGGTTGATATTAATAATTTCAACTTTAAATATTTTTGTTTAAATTTACTAGAAAATTATTTTGAAACTTGGTTTCATTTGTTCGAAACAGAATCCTTCTTCTGATGAATGAATCTATCCTAATAAACTCTTGCTACTACTATCACAAGCAGTTCACCCGTCTTTGCTCCTTTAAAGCTGTGTTATACAACCCATTAGTTGTAGACAGCAGGGGCAGAAGGCAAAGGATTTGGGTCAGAAGGTGCTGCATGGCTGCTGAGGCTCTCTGCTCACTGCTCCTGTGCATTTACTCACTGCCCTTATGACATCTCGGTGCTGAGGGACTTGTGTTACAGGGTTACCAAACAGTTGGCTTGAGAGGAGTTATAGGTGAGGAAGACTTGCACAACTCATCCCTAGTAGAGATTGTAGCTTGGCAGCATTTTAACAAGAGTTATCCAATCCCTAACTAAAGGAAGTTCATTATTGTTTTGTTGCTACCCTTCCTTCTCCTAGAGGACTAATGAGAACAGGAGGGTGATGTCTGGACTAGAAAGTGAACTGGATTTGAGTGAGGCAAGTAATCGGCCTTAGATATTTAACAAAGAAGGGGAAAACAGCAAACAAAGCCTAAGGAAATGAATAAGCAAAGGCAAACTCGTGATCCCAAGGGAAGGAGGGGAACCTCAGTTAAGATGAAGGTGATGAATTAAAATATAACTGGGAAATACTTAAAATAAATAAAGATACAATAAAACACATTTTAAAACGAAGTCAAACTGTGGCCCACAGGGACCTTTGTGTATGGATTAATTGTTCCTGTTTCTATCTGAGTTTGACACCCACAAGTTAAGACAATCCCAGGATAAAACTCCAGAAAAGAATAATTCTGTATTAACTAACAAGCTGAATCTCAGGAAAAACAGAAAGAATGTGAACATTAGGGAAGGAACTGCTAACTACCAAGGGCCCACGGGATCAGGTTACCTTCCAAACCCTCAGGAATAGAGACTGGCAGGGAACCAGCAAAGGGCACGGGCTGGCTGCATGTTGGCACGTAGAAAAGTTGTGTGATGCAGTGGAAAGAACTCATTTGCCACCAACTGCTTGGCTTGGTTCTCACTCCAGCAGCAGCATCATGTACCTCCCCTCCAGCTTCGGTTCATCACCAGGAAACTCATCAACACAGAGATTACTTCAGCTTTGGTCCCCATACCTCATCAGTACCCTCAGTAGCTTCTGTCCCTCTGCTTAGAAAAGGCTGGAGGGCAGAGCAAAAGAGCTTTTCCCAGAGCTTTCCTTTATAGAGGGCTCAAAATCTCAGACATCTATTTACCACCAGCTGTTCTTCTTGGATAACTCCAACATCATGTCCCCAGCTGGGGGACCACCACCCTCACTCCCTTCAGTTTCCTTTTGTGTACAGTCTTCCCCAATCAGAATGTGAGTTCCTCGAGGGCAGGTACTATCTTTCTTTTTTCTTATGTTTCCCCAGTGTTTAGCACAGTGCCTGGCAAATAGTAGGTACTTAATAAATGTTTATTATACCTATTTTCAGTCACAAACTTTTAATTTAATTTGGATTTTAATCCTGACTTGGCCCACTTACCTATGGGACCTTGGGTAGGTCTATCTAATGTCATTGGATTTCAGTTTCTTCATCTCTAAAAGGAAAGGGCTAGACTAAAAGATGACTTTTAGCTCTAAGTCTGAAAGTAACTGAGGTAAAATGAGAATTCTTAATGAAAAAACTCAGAAGAAACTAATATAGAGTGAAGTAAGGAAAATCAAGATAATCTACATGATGATCACAAGAATACAAAAAGAGAGAAAAAAATTAAACTGAGGGCTGTGGGATTAAAAAGCTTTGCTTCTGAGAGGAGTTAAGAAAATGTACTTCCCTTTCCTCTGCAAAAGCTGGGGCATTAGGAACGTGGAAGATTGAACACACTGTTGGCTAAGTTTGCTCAATTGTTTTTTCTCTATTTTTTATTCTTTATTATAAAAAGTAACTTGTCAGATGGAGTAGGGAAGAGGGGGATGATATTTAGAAGTTAGGGAGATTATATATATATATATATAAAGATGTCCATCAAAATAAAAGTGAGAAAAGAAAAACTTAGGAGAATAAAGAGCTCTGTACAGAAGGGAGAAAATGTTAGCAAAGTAGACAATTTGGTGGAAATTCAAGAAACACAACTAACAATCCAATTATATAACTAAAAAATAATAGCAAAGTCAAAATAACAAAATTTAAAAGCCATATGAGATATCTCTCAAAAACAACTGACCCAGAAAACAGAACAGAGAGAATTGATCATTTTTTCAACTCTGAGAAAAAACCATGGTTAAACAAAATATCTGGATGCCATATTGTAAGGAATTTTAAAATATTGTTCAGAAGTACAGTACCAGAGAACAAAATGAAAATTGAATTCTAAGGCTACCACTTGGAAGAAATCCATATCACACATCAAATGAATGGGTCTGCCAAGCTTCAGAGCTTCTAGGTAAATGAAACAATAGGGCCAGGAAGAGACAGATCATGCACAAAGGAAACCCAGTCATAATCATATAAGTCTAGGCATCAAAAGCAAGAAAGGAAAGGAAAGAACGTAATGATACAGTAAAAGAAAATATCCTATACCAAAAGTATCTTTTCTACACAGGCAATGGGATATAGAAATCTATCTTAATGTACAGGAAAACAGAAGGGGAAGGGGATAAGAGAAGGGGGGTGGTTGTGGTGATAGAAAGGAGGGCAGATTGGGGGAAGAGGTAATTATAAACAAAACACTTTTGAGGAGTGAGAGGGTGAAAGGAGAAAGAATAGAATATATGGGGTTAGGGGAAATAGGATGGAGAGAAATACAGTTAGCAATAGTAATTGTGAAAAAAAATTCTGAACCAAGTTTCGCTGATAAAAGCCTAATTTCTCTAACATATAGAGAACTGTGTCAAATATATAAAACATAAGAGCAATTCCCCAATTGATAAATGATCAAAAGATATAGTCAGCTTTCAGATGAATTAAAACTATCTATAGCCATATGAAAAAATATTCTAACTCTTTGATTAGAGAAATGCAAGTTAAAACAATTCCGAGGTACTACCTCATACCTATTAGATTAGATAATATGACTGAAAAGGTAAATGACAAATGTTGGAGGGGATGTAGGGAAAATGAGACATTAATGTACTGCTGTCAGAGTTGTGAATTGGTTAAACCATTCTATAGAGCAATTTGGAACTATGTCCAAAGGGCTAAAAAACCATGCATACCCTTTGACATAGCAATACCACTACTTGGTCAAAAGAGATAATAAACAAAAAGGAAAAGAATCTATGTGTACTAAAATATTTGCAGCAGTTCTTTTCTGGGGGTAAAGAATTTGAAATTGAGGGGATACCCATCAAATGAGGAATGGCTGAATAAGTTGTAGTTTATAATTATGATGGAATACTATTGTACTGTAAGAGATGATGAGCAAGATGCTCTCAGAAAAACCTGAAAAGACTTACATGAGCTGATGCAAAGTGAAATGTACTGGGTACAAAGTAACAGCAATATTGTAAGAAAACCAGCTGAGAGTGACTTAGCTATTCTCAGCAATACAAAGATCCATGACAACTCTGAAGGCTATAGAATGAAATATGCTATCCATCCCCAAAGAAAGAACTGAAGCTGTCTGAATGCAGATTGAAGCAACTTTATTTTCAATTTTAATTTTTCTTGAGTTTTTTTTTTCTTGTCTTTATTTTCTTTCACAACACAGCTATTATGGATATGTTTTGCATAACTAAACATATATAACCTATAGAAAACTGCTTGCTTTCTCAGTGGGGGTGGGGATGGAGGAAGGGAAAGAATTTGGAACTCAAAGAGTTTTAAAAACGAAGGTTAAAAGTTGTTTTTACATGTAACTGGGGGAAAATTAAATACTAGATAAAGAAATAAAACCCACGGAGATATAAAAGTGGGGGAAGGAGTATCTTTTTTTACAAAGGTGAACATAGAATAAGGATTTTTGTTGGTACTGATGACTTCTGTCACTTCTAAGAATTCCTATTGAGAAAACGAGTTTTCAATAGGCAAATCCAGTGGTCAGATTACTTAGTTCAAGAGTTCCTGTTTTTATCTCATTGTACTAAGTTGTCTCATTGACAAAAGTTTTTATTGGGGAGTAATGCAACTGAACACTATATCCTTGCTTCATCACGGACTCTAGGGGTCTTAAAGGTTTTGCTAGTGAGTGGAGCATAATTTCTGGTAGGTCATCTACCAAGCTGGAAAGTCTTTGAGTATGAGTCAATTAACAGGCTATATGTCTATAAGGCTGGAGACCCTCATCATTAGACTGGCCCTCAGGCTGATCACCCTGTTACAGCAATCCTCAAAGACTTTCAACTAAATCACAGAGTATTTATAGTCTATGTTGGTGGAGAATCTCTGTGTGAGATGGAATCACAAGTCACAAAACTATTAAAGTATTTCTTTATTTGACTATATGTGGTGAGATGATGCCAATGTTCATTTAAAAAATTATTTAGACATACTTTGATGGATGGTCTCATGGGTATGTGTAGACTATAGACATTCAATATGTGTAGACTGCAACCCAATGATATCTTCTTGTCTATGCCCTGCCATAATTCACCCCCAGAAGCTCTGTGAATGAGTTAGACTTTTCAACATCTATGGGCACCAATGTAGCCCTTGACCTTTGCATGCTTCCTGTTTTTCTATATAACCAACTTCCTCAGTTTCCAGTCACATGTGCCTATGAAAGACATACCATTTTATTCATAACAATGTAATCCCAATGTTAATTAGCTCTGCTTCCACCTGTAGTGCCTGGCATCTTACTACATGAGGCACCATAAAAAAAAAAAGAAATGGCAAAATGCAGGAATTTTGCATTGCCTTTTAAAAGCTAACTTCCCTTGATCACAGTGGGTTTCCATCTTTATTTTTACTAATTGTATAAAACTACAGAGTGTTTGGGTTACACTCTTTTCTCCTGCCTAAAGTTTGAAATCAATTATAATGGGTTTATCTTTTTGTACCCTGTTCCACACCTACTTCCCAAGATGCACAGTAGGCTTATTTGTTTCTATCAGATACATGATTCCCTTGCAGTGGCCAGATGCTTGCAAGATTTTAGCAGTTTGTTAATAAAACGACTCATGAGGAACAAAGAACCAGCTAACCAAGTAAGGAATACTGCTCCCCAAAAAAGATTAACTGAAACACTACATCTGACATAGTGTATATACTTGCCTCTCTCATAAAGAAAAGCCTTTACATTGCGTTTTTACTCCCAGCAATGCTCCCCACTCCCATTGTCCCCTGCAGTTAATAGTCAGTTTAGCACCTTAGTAGAAAAATGTTTTAAAGCAAATCCCCTTCTCAAGCACTGCCTAATACACATAGGAAGAGGCGGTGTCCTGAAGTGGTTAGGGTTAAAGCCTTGGAGTTGTAAATCAGGCAGGGATTATGTGACTTACTTCACTAGGCTTGGCAGTTTAAGTGGTAAATTACTGCGCTGTGATGCTATTTGAAGTTCTCATGATCTACCATGAAAATGATCATGTTCTACTATGGTGGCTAGGGGAGTACAAGGGAGCATTAGCCTCCTCTTGGATAAGTGCAAAGCAAATGATCACTATTTGTTGGGGGACTGGAATTAGCATTCTAATGAGCTAACAGAAAAAAATATGAAAAACTATGGAGAGTTCCAAGAGATGAAAAGTTTATAAATTAAAAGGTGTTTATTTGGGGGACTAATGGTAAAATTTACATGACTGGAAGAGGGAACCAACACAGACTTCCATTACACCAAGGGTTCTTAAATGAGGGTCTGTGGACTTATAAAAATATTTTGACAGCTGTGCTTCAATATAATATGTTTCCACTGTAATCCTGTATATTCAACTTTATGTATTTAAAAAACCACTAGGCTGACAAAGTGGTTGGGATACCAAGATAAGATATTTTTTCAGATTAAGCAATATTGCAATAAGTTTTGTTTAGAAGTAATTGTGCTGCTGCTGTTCAGTTATTTCAGTCATGTTTGACTCCAATTTGGGGTTTTCTTTTTTGTTTGTTTGTTTGTTTTGGAGGGGGGAAGGCAGGGCAATTGGGTTTAAGTGACTTGCCCAAGGTCACATGGCTAGTAAGTGTTAAGTGTCTGAGGCTGGACTTGAACTCAGGTCCTCCTGATTCTAGGGGCCAGTGCTCTATTCACTGCACCACCTACCTGCCCCCTGGGGTTTTCTTGGCAAAGAAACTGGAATGGCTTATGATTTCCTTTTCCAGCTCATTTGACAGATGAGGAAAACTGAGGCAAACAGGGTGAAATGATGTGTCCAGGGTCCCACAGCTAGGAAGTGTCTGAGGTCAGATTTGAACTCAGGAAAAGAAGTCGTAGCTGTCCTCAGAAGTAATTGTAGACACTTTGTTTTGTGTAATGAATGCCAGAGAGATTAGCTTTCATTTTAAGGGCAAGTTGATGAACCACTAGGCACCTGTTAGAGGATTTACAAGACCTTCCATGTAGGTTTCTTTATTGATAATAAAGAATTTCATAAAGCCAACATGGACCTTAGAAATTATCTACACATATAACATTTGTAGTACTTCGGATATAAACGTGACTTCAGAAATAAGATCTTTTTGTTCTCCTGCTTTTAGAAAACTTCCTGGCCTATTTTGTCAGCACAGAAGTTATTTGATTCAGCACTTCCTTAGAGAACAAATGGTGTCTATCAAGCCTCATTTTCTCTTCTGTCTCACAGATTTTCTATAGGACATCTCAAACTGGCTGACCCACAGACAGTTCCAAATTTAACATGTCCACAACAGAACAGATATATACTATCTCCCAGACCAATTTCCCAAACCCACCCTCCCTTCTGAAATTTCCCACTTCTTTTGAGGACACTTCGATCCTTCCAGTCTCCCAGGTTTGCAGTCTAAGCATTATTCTCAGTTCCTCACCCTACCTTACCTCACAAATCCACTGAGTCACCAAATCTTATTGAATCCATCCCTTCTCACTGTTCTCCCTTTCCTCTACCCACTGATCTCCTTGGCTTCCTTTAAATCCTAATATCCCACTTTCCACAGGAAGCCTTCCCCAACCCTTGCTTAATTCTAGTGTTTTCCCTCTGTTAATTACTTCCTATTTATCCTCTATATAGGGTGCTCTGTATATATGTATTTGCATACTGCCTACCCGATTAGATTGTAAACTCCTTGTCTTTTTTTGGGTACCCCCAGTGTTTAGCACAGCAGTAGTACCTTAATAAATGTTTACTGAATGAATGTTCCCACAAGCACCACTTCAGTTCGAGCTTTTATAACATTTAACTGTTTCAAGAGCATCCTAATGTGATTCCTGGCCTAAAGCTGCCCCTCTCCTTTACTCCACTCCGTTTTCTCATAGCTACCAAAGTGATCTTCCATACTTGGATGTTTTACTATTTTACTCCGTTAAGTAAATAAATTCCAGTCACTCTTTATTGCTTCTATGATAAAATATAAATACCTCTGTTTGGCATTTAAAACTTTGCTTAAATGGCCCCTTAAAGCCTCCATGGTTATCTCTCCCCATCTCTCAAACCCTGAAGAAAGAGTGACTTTGTATTTATTCTGTATATATTTATATCTGGAGATGTTGTCTCTGTGCTGAGTGAGAACTGTTTATTTATTTATTATGTCCTCTGTGTCAGATAGAATATAACCTCCTAGAAAGCATTTTGTCTTTTGACCCCCAATGACTCCTACAATGATTGGCAAACAGACTGTTGGCTTCTTTCTTTCTTTCTTTCATTTCTTTCTTCCTTTCTTTTTTCTCTCTCCTTCCTTCTTGCTTCCTCCCTCCTTCCCTCCTTCCTTCCTTCTTCCCTCCCTATCCCTGCCAGACAGCAGGTCATGAGCTGAAACTTCAGTATTTTGAACTGCATTTCTCTTACCATTATCAATGTGAAGCATTAATATTACTTTATAGAACATATTAAATAGTTGTGCAGATTGAATTCAATAGCCTATTAAAATCATTTTAACTGTAATGATGTAGTATAGGAATATCTTATCACAGGTCACAGAATTACTGGATGTAGACGCTAAAAGGAACCCAGAGATCATACTGTCCAATTGTCTCATACCAAGTGAGGAAATCAAAGCCCAGAGACATGATGGTCACACAGACAGACCAGGGATGTGAACTGTCTTGTGGACGGAGGCACATATAACACATACAAGTTTTCCAGGCAACTGTCATATAACCTCTCTGGGCCTCAGTTTCCTCAACTGTAAAATGAGGTGGTTGAACTGGATGGCATCTAAAGTCCCTTCTAGCTCTCAACCTATGATCCTGGGCTATAAAACCAGAAGCCATATTCTTGGGGTTGTGGTTGGGCTTTCAGTATATTTACAACATGGCTCTTAACAGCTTGTTAGGTCTGTCCTTTGTCTGAATCTCTCCTGCTAGGCCACTTCCCCCAAACCACTTGTAGGATGATCTTCTAGGGTATCCTTTCTCCTTCCCCTTAACCATTGTCCAAGATGACTGCACTGTCAGCTTTGTAAAACTTGGATATGGGCCAAATCCCTAAACACCAAATAGGAAGAGCTTATCGGGTCATGTACAATTCATCTCTACCCCAAAGTACAGATGTGCTAAAAAAAAAAAAAACAACCCAAAACCAACACTTGCATTTTCCTCCAGGACTTCATATGCCCTGTTTTGCTGTCCTACTGACTATAGCAAATTCTTCTACACTCTCTTGGGTGACTCATATGCTTCTCTATTTATAAGCAGAAGTTGTCTACTATCTTGGAAATTGTCCATGGGAAATGTCAAGTGTGAGACAATGAGACCGATTTTCTTGTGTAGTTTATGGAAATAGGACTTAGTACTTAGGGGGGAAAAATCTATTTCCAGGTATTGGTTGAGAGAATCTATCTCAGACCTTATTTGTGGGAGACCAACATTATGCCAACCAACTTTCAGTATGTTAGAGGTTAAGCAGTTTTCTATGATGGGATGGGTTATGATGTGGCTACCTTTAAGGTTGCTCAAGCAGAGTAAAGGTCACAGAAGCTGAGGAATTGAGGGAAATGGTTATTTTTAATTATTTCTAGGAGTATTAACCATGATTTTGTACATACCCAGAGATACACTTACTATAAAATATATAAAGACAAACACATAATCAATCACAATCATGGCTCGACTCCCTGGAGTCTCATCCTCCTCATCAACCACCTTTCCACCATGGAGATACTAAGGCCTTGATTTCCTAAGTGTCACTGTCTACCTGAACCACCAATAAAAAAAAAAAAGGCCCAGCCATGCTTCACTTCACTCACAACATAACTTTCCAGCCTTCTTTTCCTCTTCTTTGCCAAACTCCGTGCTTCCCTCTTTCTCCTCCGTCCACCACCTCTCCCCAGTTCTTTAGCCCCATTGTCTTCCTCCATTAGAATGTAAGCCCTTTGAAGGCAGAGGCTGTTTTGCTTATTTGCAATTGTATCTCTAGCACACAGTACAATAACTAACTTGACAAATGTTTTATCTCTCTGTAATGAAAAGGGCAAAAGGCTCATACTTCCTGAAGTCAAATTCAGCCTCAGACACTTCCTAATTTGTATGACCCTGGGCAACTGACTTAACTCAGTTTGCCTCAGTTTCCTCATCTGTAAAATGAACTGGAGAAGGAAATGGCAAACCACTCCAGTCTCCTTGCCAAGAAAAACCCAGATGGAGTCAATGAGAGTCAGACACAACCCAACACCAACAATGCAGATAGCATGGTACATGGAAAGAGCGTTAGGATTAGGGTCAGAAGTTGTGGCTCAATTCCTTTGCTTTTTTTTATCACCTTTATGACTTTGGATGTGACACTTAAACTTTCTGGGACTCAGTTTCTTCATTTACTGAATTAGCTCAAATGGAATATTCCAGATAAAAATCCCATGAAGAGAATTGGAATCCTTATAATACCCATTCACAATATAAATTTCCTTGATATTCATACCTGGTGATGATAATCATCATCATTATCATCGATGCTTATATAACACCTACTATGTGCCAGACATCGTGCTAATTGCTTTACAAATATTTACAAAGGCTCAAAACAACCCTGGGGGCAGGTGCTATTATTATCCCCATTTTATAGGTGATGAAACTGAGGCCAACAGTGTCATGTAGCCTCCTAATTTTCCATTTTATCTGTTTTCAATTTTCAGAAAACTACCATTTAATAGAAGGAAAGTACGATAATTAAGAAAAATACAAGCTGTCCCTCAATTTCTGACCATATTCATCAGTGCAACAGAGGGATATATAATTACAGCCATGTAAACAAGCTTGTCATAAAGGAGGAAATCAAATCGTGTTGTATATTTTCTCTGGAAGAGTTCAGTGTTTTATTAGAAGCTTAACACCTCCTAAATCTACTTAACGGTTTCTCTAAGGTAGCTATCCCATTACAGACAAACTTATTATTTAAGTTGGTTATTATTTATTATTCTAACATTATATATTATATATTATTATAACATTATATGTTGTTATATTTATTATTATTATTTAAGTAAAAGTGTTGGTACTTGAAACCAAGGAAATCTTGAAAACCGAAAGTCAATGGCTATTATAAATGCAATCAATGATGCAGAGAATTTAATTAGCTTCTGATGCTATGGAAAAGGGCCCTCTTTCTGACTACATTTAACCTCTTAAACAAGTTTCCTTACTTTGTCATGATGCAATTACAATCCAAGGTTAAGTATAATTAGCATGGCAACAAATTTGTTTTCTTCGGAAGGCAATTTATTAGGCCAAAACACGAAAATAACTATTTTGGATCACAGACAATCTTATTTTCACTAGGGACTAAAAAAGCTAATTGAATTTTTAACATTTGATCAACAGAGTCAAATGAATGTGGCATTTGTTAATGCAGACCCCAGAGCTTGGTAAACCAGGGGATACGCTGGCTTATGTCTCTGGTGTTGGAGTCTTGGAACAAGAATAGCACAATGATAAGCATTTATAGGGCACTTTAACGTTTACAAAGCACTTACCAATGCAATCTCATTTTATCCTCATAATAATTCTGGGAGGTAGATGCTATTCTCTCCCTGGGAGAGCATTTAACCACACCCCTTCATTTTGCACAAGGGAAGTCTGAAGCCAGAGATATGAAATGATTTCCTCAAGGTCATATAGCTGATAGAGGTAGGGACAAGATCTTAACATGGGTTTTATGCCTTGTGGTTCCGTGTACTTCTCAGTGCAATAAAGAAAAGTTCTAAGGTGTGATGGGCTGTTGTAATTTTCTGAAGCTTCTTGTGTTGAACACAGATAGAATAGCTTTGGTCTTTGGGGCAGAAAAACAAAACAATTTGGGACAAAAACCAATGGGTCCAGCTTGAGTACTTTATAAATCTAACAGTGGAGAGAAGTAAGGGTGAAGTGAAAGCTGTGTGCACCATTTAAAATCATGCACGGTCTTTACCATAGGATGAAAATCAGCAGCAGGTAGAGAATGAGTTGTCTCTCATGTTTCCATAGACCTAAGGAGCCTTTAGAGACCATCTATTTTAATCTCATCATTTTGTGGAAGGAAAACTCAGGCCCAGTGAGAGAAAAATGACTTGTTGAATATCACAAAGTTGTTTACGGAGTTAGCTGGAATCAAAAATCAAGTCTCTTGAATTCCAGTGTAGGGTTCTGTCCATTCAAACTCCCTCATTTTCCTAGTTTACATAATCCCTTTTCTCTCTTTAAAGGATATTTTCAGTACTTTGCTGGATCTGACCTTATACCACCCTCCCCCTTGATGAAGACTGAAATCCACTAACAGTTCCCTGTCTGGAATGATTTTTTTTTAAACAAATGCTTTATTAATTTCTGGTTTACATCATTCATTTTCACCAGATTTTGAGTTACAATCATTTCCCCCCCCCTGTTTTACCCCTACCCACCCTCCCAGAATAGCAGTCCCACAAGATATCCTCTCATCCAATCTGCTCTCTCCCATATCTTCTCCCATACCCCCTTCGATTTTACCATTAGGGCAAGGTGAGTCTCTGTGCCGCAATGCCTGAACATTTTATCTCCCAATTACATGCAAAATAGTATTAATAATAGTATTTATATATATTTGAGACATTTAATTTTAAAACCTCGAATTTCAGATCCATTCCCTTCCTCCCTTGTCACCCATTCCCTCTGGGAAGATAAGCAATTCAGTATGTGTTGTACATATATAGCTATGCAAGACATTATCATAGTAGATATATTGTACAAGGCTGCTTATAATTCCCTCCCACCGATCACATCCCCTACCTGGTCCATTCCCTATTTTGATCCTGTCCCTCTTCGATAGTGGGTTCTTCCAACCTCGCCTCCCCCCAAGGATGCCCTCCCATCCATCATTCTCCTTCTCATCCCCCTTCCTTCTACTCTCCAGCAGGGTGAGATATCCCATTTAGTATGTATGTCATTCTCTCCCTCAGCCAGATTAAATGAGAATATGGTTTTGCCTTTTGGCCTTCCTGTTCTTCCCTTCCCCTGAAGCCACTTCCCCTTGCTTCTTCTACATGAGATAGTTTACCCTACCCCGTCTTTCCCCATTTCCTCTTGCCACTTTCCTCTCTCACCTCATAATTTCATCCCTTGAGTATCATCCCTTCCCAACAAATTCAACCTATGCCCTCTATCCATTTATACCTGTAAACATGTATGCACACATTCACGTATGTATTCATATGACCACACACCTTTCTTCCATTATTTTCATACTGAGAAAGATTTCCTCATTCACAGTTATTGTTTTTCCATATAGGAATGTAAATAGTTCAACTTTGATAAGTTCCTTTTGATTTCTTTTCCCTGATTACCTTCTCAGGCATCTCTTCCTTCTTGTGTCTGGATGTCAAATTTTCTATTCTATTCTGGTTTTTTCCTCAAGAATGCTTGAAAGTCCTCTATTCCACTGAATGACCATATTTTCCCCTGAAACAAAATACTCAGTTTTGCTGGGTAGGTGACCCTTGGGTTCATTCCCAGTTCTTTTGCCCTCTGGAATATCATATTCCATGCCCTTCTATCCCTCAGTGTAGAAGCTGCCAGGTCCTGGGCTATTCTGATTGTGTTTCCACAATATTGAAATTGTTCTTCCTGGCTGCTTGTAGTATTTTCTCCTTGATCTGAGGATTCTGGAACCTGGCTATAATATTCCTGGGAGTTTTCTTTTTGGGATCTTTTTCAGGAGGTGATCTGTGGATTCTTTCAACCTCTATTTTGCCCTCTGGATCTAAAACCTCAGGGCAATTTTCCTTGAGAATTTCTTGAAGGGTGATTTCTAGGTTCTTTCTTTGATCATGGCTTTCAGGTAGTCCAATAATTTTTAAATTGTCTCTCCTGGATCTATTTTCCAGGTCAGTGGTTTTTCCCATGAGATATTTCACATTGCCTTCTAATCTTTCATTTGTTTGGATCTGCTTAACAGCATCTTGATTTCTCATAAGTCATTAGCTTCCATTTGCTCCAGTCTAACTCTGAAGGAATGAATCTCCTCAGTGAACTTTTGAGATTCTTTTTCCATCTGGCAAATTCGACTTTTTAAGGCATTCTTCTCCTCATTGCCCTTTTGGGCCTCCTTTGCCATTTGAGCTAGTCTATTTTTTAAGGTGTTGTTTTCCTCAGTCAGACTGTTGACCCTCATTTCATACTTTTCCTGCATCCTTCTCATTTCTCTTTCCAATTTTTCCTCCACTTCTCTTATTTGATTTTTAAAGTCCTTCTTAAGGTCCTCTATGACCTGCAACCCGCTCATGTTTTCCCCTGGGGCTTTTGGAGCAGGACTTCTGACCTCACAGTCCTTTTCCCGCTCTATGCCCCCAAAATAGGAGTCTAGGGTTGCATTTTTCTGTTTCCTTTGCCTTGGCATGTTGCCACTTAACTACTTGACTTTTGGGCTTGTTGCCACACTATGGCTTTAAGGCCAGATAGAGGAATTTTCGTCCCGAACGTGTGGGGGGCAACTTCCGTTTCTGGAGCTGTAAACCCACCCACAACTTCCACCCCAGATCACAATCCAGATCCAGGGAGGTTAAAGCAAGAGTGATTACCCCCCAAGACTGATCACTGGATCTCCCTACTGTTCACAGGCCAGGAGCTGGAGCTGCCTCTGAAAACTACAAAATGGCGTGTCTCCTCAGTGGCTTTTAGCCCCCAGGGGAGGGAGCCAACGCATTCCCCAAATGCTGGTCCCAAAGTCCATAGGGCACTAACCTCTTACTTTGTCCCAGGCATGTCTATGTTGACAATTCTGAAGTCGCCACAGCTGCTGGTGTTCTGGGGTCTCTCCAGCTGGCTGCTGGCCCTGCCGCCCTGGGGCTAAAACCTCGGCTCACAGGGACCTGGGCTTTGCTCGGCTCCGCTCCCTGCGCTCTGTGCGCCGGCTCCCAGAGCACTGCGCTGGTCCTTCCTGCAGGGCTGCTGGGCTGTCCTCAGTGGGAGGTTAACTTCTCTGTGTTGTTCTGTGGGTGCTGGGGCCCCAGAAGTTGTTCAGAGTCCCCTTTTACATAGTTTGGGGGGAATCTGGGGGCAGAGAGGCTTGGATGAGCTGTTTCTACTCCGCCATCTTGGCTCCGCCCCGGAATGATTTTTTAAACTACGTCCCTCAATAAATCCCTCATTGATGAAGATCCAACAGGTAGGAGACAGGCCTCGAGGTGTTTTAACATTTCGTGAACACCAGTGCAAAAACTAATTCAGTTAAGATACTTATTCACTGTCCCTCTTTTCTTTCCCTTTGCTTCCATTCAGTTTTAATGATAACAATAAAATGAAAATAGCCGAATTTTATGCTATAATACGTCATTAGGACTTTACTTGTAAAGCACTAAGTCTTTCACCTTCTAAGATTATTTCTAAAAAGTTATTATTTTCTATGACCTATTTCAAAGTTGAAATAATGATGATAGCTAGTGTTGATATTGCTTTATACAAATAGTATCTCATTAGATCCTCACAAGAAGCCTGTGAGGCAGGTATTACTCTTCTCATTTTATACAGATACTGAGACAAGCAGAAGGCAAGTGACTTGCCCAGGGTCACACAGCTAGGAAGTGTCTGAAGTCAAATTTGAACTCAGGCCTTCCTTTCTCCACACCTAGAGTATGCTCTCCCCTGCACTATCTAGATTCGTTGTGGTTAAAAGAACATTGGACTAGCACAGAAGCAAGAAATCTGAGTTTGAATCCTGCCTGTGATAGTTATTAGCTGTGACCATGGGCAAGTCCTTTCTGACTTCCAATTGACTCTTCCATAAAACAGAGATAATATTTTCACTGTGTATTTGACGGGGTTCGTTCTGAGGAAAAGACTGGGTTATTGTTCAGCTGTTTTTCAGTTGTGTCCAACTGCCATTTGGGGGTTTCTTGGCAAAGATACTGGAGTGCTTTAAATTTCCGTCTCCAGCTCATTTGATACAAGAGGAATTGAAGCAAACAGGGGGAAATGACTTGTGGAAACTCTCCTTAGCACCACCTCTCCTTACCTTCCAGGCTTATCTCATTTACTATCTCCCATGGAAAGCCATTCTTTTTACTCTCAGTGGCTAGAGCTCTCTCACCTCCACAAATGACTCCATGTATACTTATGCACTCATGTAACAGAGGTCCGGTGCATGTGCAGAGTGCCTGGGACAGCATCTCTACAAATGGGGAAACTGAGCCTCCTGTTTCTGGGGAGGGTTGTGATAATGTGGCACGAAGAACTCTACAGAGAAGCTGTGGGAGCACGGGTAGACAACCTGTAACTTTTCTAGTCTGCTGACCATGTAGTTAGGAGGAGGCTTTTATCAACCCACTGTGTAAATAGAACCTTTTCTTGTGGTTGAGTTGTTTCAGTCATGTCCAACTCTTGTGACCCCATTTGGGGCTTTCTTGGCAAAGATACTGGAGTGGTTTGCCATTTCCTTCTCCAGCTCATTTGAGAGATGAGGAAACTGAGGCAAACAGGTCAGATTTGAACTCAGACTGCAGGGCTCTATCTACTGTTCCACCTGGCTAGAACTAGGGGACATTTTTAAAAGGCTTCCATCAGCCTCAGCCTAAGTTCATTTTGGACTTTTCTAGCTTTGGCCGCACTGTTGTGGTATGACTGTTTGTGGTTTACAGTGTTGAATGAGAGACCCCACTGTAAGGGGAAGGTCCTTGGTGCCTTCTGTTGTCTGGGATCATGTGGAGCAGTGAAAGGACCTTAGTCTCTGCATTATTTCTCATCTACTCCAGGTGAAAGAAGTGGAACCTCTAATCTTGGGAATTTTGAAAGATCAGGAAGCATCCCTAGGGTTTGAATTGGCTGGTCAGTGTAGTATCTATCCCCCAGGAGCAGGGAATGACCTGAGGGGGTAACCACTGGCACAGCGGTGGGTGAGACAGGGCCTCATCTGGTACTGATGTCATGTTTGGAGCTGAACTTGGTGCAACAATGCTATATGGGACCTGAGCTAAGTTGAGCCTATTTCCCCAAAGACCAAGGTGGTGGAGAGGAGAGTATGCCCCTAAGATATTTGGGACAAGTGTTTGCATGTTTGCTTTTGCTATACCTTTGAAGCAGATATGCCTTTGCAAAAGCTAACTGATAATTAAGCTTTTTGATATTGATCATTGATAATTATTGAAAATTAAGCTAATTGATATTAAGTGATTAGATAGAACTGAGGCAGTAGTTACTGACACCTCATGGATGGGGAAGCAGGATTTTTGTGAGCTTAAGCAAGAGATGCCCAACCCCCTCGTGGTATCCTAGAATCCTAAGGGGAAAATGTAGCCTGCCTGGCTCTGGGTAAGTGGGACACAGCATACTTGCTATATTTATATGTTGCAATCCCCCTTGTCCTCTAAATGATCCAATCCTCCTCTTTCTTGAGGGATTATTTTTCATTTTGTTGTTGAATCTCCAACAGTTAGTTGTGCTTTGCACAAGAGAATCATTTAATACATGTCTTTTGGATTGAATTGGACTTTTCTTGATCTATTTCCCCATCTATAAAATGAAGGACCTTATGAGGTCCCACCCAGATCTAAATCTATTAATTTAATACACATTAGCATCTAGCAATCTCTGCTCTCTCCATTGCTGGTTCACTACTGGAAAGACCTGAAATCTGATTAGAGTTCCTTGACCTGTCTATAATGAAGTGACCTCTACTTATGTCATCAACATGAGAGATAGTAAGAAAATGCCTGTTCTTAAGAGGTCTTAAGAGATAGGAAAAATTGACTATAAGTGGCTTTAGATTAAACTGAATTGGTGAAGGTAAAGCACAGAAGGCTTTGCCCAAAGAAAGGTCCAGGGAAGCTACTTTGTTCCAATTCTGAAAACCCAGAAGCATTATTTATCTGTGAGAGCAGTCACTAGTGAAGCTGGTTCCTAGGTTAGACACAGGAAATATCAAGAGCGTGATGTATACCAGCCTAAATCTATATTCTCAGAAGATAATGGCTTATCACAGGGACAAACTGTGACAGAGCAAGAAACACCAGACTGTCAGAGTCAGACAACTTGGGTTCAAAACCCAGCTTTGTCGATTTTTAGGGGCTTTGAGCAGATCACTACTTTACTTGCACTGGCTACCTCAGAGAGTTGTGAAGAAAGTGCTCCATAAACCGTAAAGGCCTTTAATAAATGTGATTCGCAAGAGAATGCTGGGGTTGGAGAGATGGGTTTTCACAGCATCAAGCATTTTGAATCAATAAAAATGCTGCCCCGTTTTCCAAATGTAACCCAGCCTGATCTCCTTCACTCTTCAAATCTGGACCCAGCTCACTGTCCAACTTGGACTGTTCCCAACCAAGATATACATCTCAATTCAATAAGTATTTGATGTCTCTCATCTATAATGTCTATTATATATATAATGTATCTCATCCATTCTCCACTCAGCTATCAAAGTGCAAGGATAATTTACCCTTTGAGTACTGCTGCCACAAGTACTTTACATTTTCAGTTGTTTTTGTTTGTCCTTAATTTTCAAAGAGGACCAATGACATCATGGGGTGACATCTTGACTTGTTCATGAATTGGATTTAAGTGAGGCAGCACTGCGCAAAATCATCAGCCTCACTATGTCTTTCAGACTCATTAAACATTTTCAGTAATGCTAATAACAATGTCAGTGGCAATGAGATATGTCTGTGTGTACATACAGATGTACACATACAAATATATGTACATACATGTTATGTATATAAAGACGTACATGCACACACACACACATAGGCAAACTTTTACTATATTTCCCTAGGATTTGAGGGGATTGTGGTGGTTTAGTTCCTTGTAGATTTGTTTTCCTTCATGTTTATAAGAATAATATTACACTAAACATAACAATTTATTTTATCTATTTTATGTTCTGTATAGCAAGAACCTGGGCTTCAAGTTAAGTGCAAAAGATAACTTATTGTGATTAACATGATGAGTTTAAAAATAATAATTTTTAAAAAACCTTATTTGAAGGGATGTGATTGAGGGCAAAGAAGAGGGCAAGAATGAGAAAATCTGAGAGCAAACACTTTCAGCGTGAGGAGTCAGAGAAGTGGGGAGGGAAGCCTTCACTGCCAGGCAGGCATGAAGAAAGTGAATTCCAGGGCTAGACAATAAAAGCAGTGGTGGAAAATGGCAACATGAGACTGCGGGGAGCAGTTAGTGATCTAGTCTGGCTGTATGGTAGAGCCTGTAAAGAAGAATAATATGGAATAAGGCTGGAAAGAAAGAAAGGGTCAAGCCCGACTGGGCAATGCTTGAAATGCCTGGGCTAAGGCATTCACCTTGTATCCTACGGGTGAAAAGGAGCCTCAGATTACCACACAAACCTGTGCAGTGCGAATATTATTTTGGTGGCTGGAGGGTTGGAGAAAGGAAAGACAGGAGGCAGGGAGAGTGACTAAGAAGCTATTGTTTATGTTCTTCCACTGGTGCTCGGCCGTTCAGAAATGTACAATGACATTTACAGGCATTTCCTTTTTAAAAACGACTATCATGACTAATGGAAATGTTTTACATGACTACACGTATATAACCTAGATCAAATTACTTGCCCCAAATGAGGGGGTTGGGAGGGAGAGAATTTGGAACTCAAAACTTTAAAAACAAATGTTTTTACATGTAATTGGGGAAAAATAAAATACTAAATAAAAAAACAAATATCTTGGACCTATGACCGACTATCTCCAAAAGGTCCAAAAAGAAAATAAAAGGCCCAAAGTCTCTTTATTGACCTCTTTAAAGGCAGTCTTTACCTATACCTGAAGCTCTAGCTCCCAGAGGGTTATGTGTGTTCATGGGGCCACATCTCATCCTACCAGGTGGCAACTGTGGCTGGAAGGGAAGATGATTCTTTCTTGTTTTTGTTAGATTGTGGACAAAATAGGTTTTGGAGGATAAGCGGAATAACAGAATTAGAGAATCATAAAAAGATTTCTCCCTGTGAGACCCTCAGCAGCCATCTGGCACAACCCTTAGCCCCAAATAAATCCCCTTTAAAACACACCCCTGGATGGCCATTTGGCTTTAATGTGAAGACCTCCAGGGAGGGAGGGGGAAACCATTAGTTCTCAAGGCAGCTCAGTCATTCCAATTTAGGACAGCACTAAATTTTTTTCTTTGCCCCTCTTATCTGTTGCTCCTGGTTCTGCCTCCTGAGCTAAGAAGAACAAGTCTGACCTCTTTTCATGAAAAAGCCCTTGATAGGAGCTTGAAGAGAGTTATCCCGATCTTTGCCGCCTGTGTCTTCTCTTCCCCAAGCTAATGACTCGAGACACCGCGTTATTCTGGTTGTCTTGCCCTGGAAGCTTTCCTGCTTATTGGGAATCTGTATCCTTCCTAAAATGGGGTAGCCAAGACTGAATGCAAGGCTTCAGATGTACTCTGAGGCTCAGGGTAGAGGGCAAAGGAACCAGAACATTCTTATTCCTGGCAGGCATGCCTTTCTTAATGCAGGATAATATCTCGTTAGCCAATTTTTTGGGGGGGGTGTTGTCATATCATACTGTTGAATCTTATTAAGCTTGCAGCCCACTAAAGCTCCCTGTTCTGATCAATACATGATCCAAGAAAATTCTGAAGGACTCACAATGAAAAATGCTATCCACCTCCAGAGAAAATGAACTGAGTGCAGATTATAATATAACTTGTTAAAAAAGTTTCTTTTTTAAAGAATATTTTATTTTTCTTTTTAAAACAATTTTCTTTATTTTTTAAAAATATTTTATTTTTTCCCCAATTACATGCTAAAACAATTTTTTTAACATTCAATTTTTTAAAAAAGTTTTTGTTCCAAACTCTACCCCCTCCCTCCTTCCCTTCTCTCCCTGAGATGGTAAGCAATCTGATATAGGTTATACATGTGCAATCATGTAAACCATTTCCACATTAGTCATTTTGTATAAGAATATAAGAACAGAAAAGAAAAAGAAAAGTAGCATTCTTCAATGTGTATTCAGACAATATCAGTTCTTTCTTTGGAGGTGAATACCTATTTTTTGGGGGGGGCAACATGGCTAATATGGAAATGTTTTCCATGATTGCACATGTATAATTGATATAAATTGCTTGCCTTCTCAACGGGTAGAAAAAGGACTGGAAGGAGACTTTTTTTTACAAAAAAAAGAAGGGGGGAGAAAGGGAGGAATAAATGGATGAAATGAAACATCTAAATCTTCAGATAAACTGTTATCCAACCCATATCTCATATTTGCAAAATGGAACTCCTATGTTCCCATGGGTACAAAAATTCCAAGTTCTAAACAAGTAACATAAATATGCCTTTGGAAGATACTATTTTTTAAAAAGACTCTCAAATTTTAAGGCAGGAACCTCTTTTTCCTTTGAAACAGATTAGACACAACTCTATCCAAACTGTTCAGAAATGAAAGGCAGAGAAAAGACAGAAACGCTGTCACTGGTACCTGTTTTTCAGCTTGTTTCAGGAGCTTCTGAAACCTCTCATCCTCGAGAACAGCAGCAGAAAGGGCCTTCTCTCCCTGGGCTTTCATGTCCTCCAACTTCTGCCGCAAGTCACGGAGGGCCTGCAGCTCATCATTCAAGCGGCTCTGCCGCGTCAAAGATGCCTGAAGGTCCAGCTCCAAGTCAAGAGATGTGCGTGGGGGGTGTTCTCGTGCAGATTTTCTATGGACTGGCGGGCACACAGTCTGCGTGGTTATAAAGGGAGACAGAAACCATGAGCTGGGAAATGGTGCAACCTACCTAAAATGGAATATTTTTTTCTCTCAAGAGGAAACACAAGATACATTTCAAGAGATTAAATTCCTCCCCCACTCCTCAACTTCGTTTTGCAGGACAAGTATGGTCAGATCATGCAGATCCATTTGGCTTTCAGAAATTAATTCAATAAACATTTATTAAAGCTGGGGGTAACAAAGAAAGGCAAGAGATGGTCTGTGCCATTGAAGAATTCACAGTCCAATGGCAATGCCAATGAAGGTGAAGTTAGACCCAAAGTGGTTTTCCAAATCCTAGGACAGGCCAAGGAAACCTCCTAGCCCCCTCCCAGATGAGCTTAAACTCCAATCTGCATGCTCCCATTTCCCTGGATCATGGTTCCTTCAGCCTGATTTTCACCCTTGCATGCTATAAAAATATAGGCCGGGGTAGTTTGGTGGCACAGTGAATAGAGCACCAGTCCTGGAGTCAGGAGGATCTGAGTTCAAATCCAGCCTCAGGCACTTGATACTTACTAGCTGTGTGACCTTGGGCAAGTCACTTAACCCCAATTGCCTTGCCTTCCCCCCCTAAAAAAATGATCAGGTCAAAGCCTACCTATCACATGATCCCTCAGATGATTAGTCCCAATTATCCTTTATGGATCTTGTTAATACATTGATGTTTGCATATTGTTCTCCCCTTCCCCCCATTCAAATGTGAGCTTGTTGAGAGTAGGGATTTCTTATTATAGTTATTCCTTCCATAGCATGACTTCCCCATTGCAGTTTTGATATATTGTGGGTTGGCCTAAGAAACTAAATAGGAATTTGGGGGGAGTTTTGCAGAAGCCGCAGAAAACACGTAAAGGCCAAGAAAAGACACAGGAAACTTATTTTTACTTAAAATTGACCTACATATAGTCTACTTAACCCAAATTTTATAATAAGGTATGTAAACACTCTGCAAAAGAAAAGAAAAAATTAAGACTTCTCTGGTACAATGGGAGGGTCAAAAAATTTTACGTGGATTTTCCAAGGGGGCGCTGCGCCCCTATCCCCATGATGTGGAAGGGATAACTGTATTTTTTTTTTTTTGGCCTTTCTGTGTATTTCCAACACTTAGCACCTGCCTGGAACTTAATATAAGCACTTGATAAAAGCTTGTTGACTGACATTAAAAAACAAAACCAAACCCACACCTAACTATGCATCTAGCTCTGTCCTTCTAGGGGTTAAAAGGACTCAAGGCACAGTCCCAATCCCTGAGGACTAACAAATGAGAACCAGAAATGACAGACCATATAATTACTACACTGTATTGTCTACTAATGCATGGATGTGCATAGATGAAGATGATGACAGTGGAAATGGAGAGGAAGAGGTCAGTGTAGAGAAATTTTAATAAAAAAAATGGATAGGATTTACAAAGACTGAATAGAAGAGAGGGTGGAGCAGGAGGAAAGGCTTTGAATTTGCATGGATATGAAGAGAAAGACCATTGAAGGCTGGGGATTATGACAACTCCGCTGTCCTTATTTCACAGCTCTGGATGGGGCCATACTTAACCCCATTATTACCAAAACCAACTGCTCATTGAACACCAACTATGTGTTAGATACAGGACTACTATAAGCACCTATATTGCCTTTCCTTCT
Source organism: Gymnobelideus leadbeateri (assembly GCA_011680675.1). Taxonomy (NCBI): domain Eukaryota; kingdom Metazoa; phylum Chordata; class Mammalia; order Diprotodontia; family Petauridae; genus Gymnobelideus; species Gymnobelideus leadbeateri. The sequence goes on along the minus strand of WOXC01011014.1, from coordinate 454,437 downwards.
GTCCTCTCCTGCTTCTGAAATATGTAATATAAACAAGAATCGCCCTCCATCAGCTTCATTTTGAACCTGTCACACAGAGACACACAGACACACAGACACGCATATCATCTTCACCATCAAATAGCTTCCATTTGTTTTCTGCATGGAAAAAGTAGGCAGCCTTAAAATCCCTCTTCATCCTCCTCCACACTCAGGTTTGGAGAAGGAAGACTTAATGTGGCATGTTCACTTGTTTGATAAACCTTCATGCATATTCTGGATTTTTCCATGGCTAAATCATTGCTCTCACCATATATCCCTTATTCAGGATACCATTTTCTGTTAATTTTTTCCAGTTGATTCCTATTATCTGAAAACCTGGATTAAAATGAACCTTTTACCAAAAAAGTGTCTCCAGAATAACTGGCTCTTGCAATACGAGTCACTAACATCCTAGCAATCCCACTGTGGCTTAGCTGCTACACTCAGTTCAGAAGTTCTATGCTTTTATCCATCTCTTCCATTCCTGAATTTTTCAGTCATGTCTAACTCTTCATAACCCCATTTGGAGTTTTCTCAGCCAAAATTCTGAAGTGATTTGCAATTTTGTTCTCCAGCTCTTTTGACAGATGAGTTAACTGAAGCAAATAAAGTTAAGTGACTTGTCCAGGGTCACACAGCTATTAAGTGTCTAAGGCCAGATTTGAACTCAGGAAGACAAGTTTTCCTGACTCTGAGCCCAGCACTCTTTCCACTGGCTTCCCTGTCTATCCCTGAATACTATGGGCATTTAATACTAGGTACTTAAGATACTGATCAGTGAAAAGTCTGAATTAGGTTATAGTACCATGTCATTCATGGATTCAACACCCAAACTTTTAAGTTATTTTTTTTAAAAAAAGACGTTAAAGCAGCTGAAATAGATATTAGAAACCCCATGTATTGTAGACAATAAAACCTATAAAAGCTGATCATGTCCTTTGACTTAGTGATCCCCAATACTATGATGATAGCTTAAGAATGTTAACAAAAGAGGGGAAAGTCCTAGCTGTACAAAAATATTTAGAGATAAATAATTAAATTCATTAATTAAAAATTAGAAATTAAGAATATAAAATAGAATAAAAATAAATAGTAAACTAGTAATTCACAAAGTAGTCATTAATTAGTAATTAATAGCAAAACAGAAAAAAGATGAAAGATTTAGGTGCTGTTATTTAGGAATGGCAGAGCAAACTCTTTTAATTGATATATTTGGGTTTTGTTTTGTTTTGTTTTTTTGCTTTTTGAAGGGCAATTGGGGTTAAGTAACTTGCCCAAGGTCACACGGCTAGGTTTTTGTTTGTGTGTGCGTTAAGTGTCTGAGGCCGGATCCGAACTCAGGTCCTTCTGACTCTAGGGCCGACACTCTACTCACTGTGCTACCTAGCCACCCCCGGGTTTTTTTTTGTGTTTTTTTTTTTGCCTTTTTTGGGGGAGGGCAATTGGGGTTAAGTGACTTGCCAAGGTCACATGGCTAATTTTTGTGTTAAGTGTCTGAGGCCGGATACGAACCCATGTCCTCCTGACTCCAGGGGCGGTGCTCTATTCACTGCTCCACCTAGCCGCCCCAATTGATATATTTGCAATATAATTTTGTATTTAAAATAATAAGACAAAAGAAGTGATAGAAGGTGACGAAAGTTGAATTGGAACATTCATATTAACTAGGGTTACACAAAATAAACAACAAAATTTCATAGGATAGAGATGGCAAAAAGATCGGAGATAACAAATAAGTTATTTTGTTAAAGTTTTTATTCTTTCATTTAAAAACTGTAAATAATTCTTAAGATTATTTTATTATGTTTTTTTATTAGTACTTGTTGCAATTGCTATGCAGTTTTTAATAAAACATGATTAAAAGAGAAATCTATGCATTTTAGTATTAAGAGACAATGATGGTCTTCCTTACACAG